>JACEGR010000632.1:0-237680 GCA_014170235.1 Listronotus bonariensis
ATAGGTGTCTAAAAATTTTTATAAATCGGTTTAAGGGCTTTTAAGATATCAATAAAATACCGACTTTTTTCTTTAAACTTTTAACGCGTTGTATTTCACAAATAAAGCAAGTTCGGACATATGTTCATGAGATTTTTTTTTTTGTAAAAAGACATAACAAATCAGCCCTTTAGCATTCGTACCGTAGTAAGGAAACACCCGTGTATAGTTAGACATCCAGTCCTAAACACACACAATTTTAGGTTGGTATAGTTATACCATTTATGAGAGCAAACACAAATAATAACTTAAATACCATTAGTTTGTCACACCTTACATTTTTAGCATATTAATTTATCATTCTTAGTTCCAAGTTTGGTGAAACCTGGTCTTGACGTTTAATTTCCGATTGTGCAGTTGTTCATGTCATCATCGGATTAAAGAGTTGACTATTAAGAGCGAACCAATTTCTAAAAATGGACAAAATCAATGGAACACGCAATGCACTCGTTCTCGATTAGTTTTTATTTAATTATTTCTGTACGTTTTTAAAATCATAAAATAATTGTGCAAGTCCATTAGCTTATGCTTATTAATAAAAAACGTTTAAAAATGTAAATCGGTAATACTTAACTTTTTGTCTTGTCTATTAACACTTAGGGCAAAAAAAATCCTCAAAATGAATTTATATTTGGGTTGGTAGGTTATAGGGATCATGTGTGTACCTTTGACAGAGCTCTACGTGTCATATGAGCTGAAATATTTGAAAATATTAAGCAATTACATACATGAACATTTAGAATATAATATTATGCTATTAAAATTTATTTACTGAAAATACATGAAATAAACAATGATCTTTGGAATACGTATAACCGAAAAACCATACCAAAAATAAAAAAAAACACTGCATTTTCACAAAACTCTACATTTAAAAAAATGCAACTTCTTTTGTTTTTTTATTGAGTTCCTTAACGTTCCTTGGGAGAATATATTCCCACCAAACGACATAAAACCTAAATTTTTATCTTGCTAAAAGAGACTGAAACTTGCCAAAACTCGACTCATTAATTGAGCCATTAAAAGCCAAGTGGTCTAAGTCAAGATTAAACAAATCAATGCTTTTAGTGATTTTAAATTTTTGATAAGGATTTTCTAATTTTCACCAAATGTAGAAGATGCCTTCTGGTTAGAACTTTCTATATTTCGTGAATATACAGAAATCATTACGAGGAATTTAAAAACACTAAGTAAATAGTAAGATTCGATAAATTTTAACTTAGACCACTCTGACTTTCAACGGCTCAATTATGACATGCTTGATCTGGTGGGGATAAGTGGGTATACTTTATCACTGGTTCTTTTAAAACATTTTGGTAGAAATTATTATCCCAAGACCTATTAAGGGGTAAATACTTTGAGAAGATATGTGAGGTTCGCAAAGAAAAGATAAAAAAGAGGGTTTTATTATTTAAAAATGGTGATTCTTTACTTATATGCATATTTTTGAAAAATAACTGCTAAAGAAAAAAAAATTACTAATAATGGAGAAAAAGTAAGAAAATAACCAATTATTTTAAATAAAAAAGGTTGATTTTAAGGACATAAATTAATTAATAATTAAAAACAAGGCACTGACGTATTTTCCGGATAATGAATAATTTGGTACAACAATTCTAAGCCACATTTTTAATTCTAATCGATTAACAATAAACACAAATACACACCACAACCTAATACACAACTTATTTATTGGTTTAGTTTCTTCAAAGAATAAAAAATTGCATTTATGGGCTTATTGTAAACATACGATAAGCCACAATCCTAAAATACAAAGTTATTAAGTTTTTGATTTTAAAAAAATGTGCTAAATTAACTTTAACAAAAATAAACCTTAATTCCTTTTTATAAGTTTATAAACTCCAAGGAAACTAGGTACTTAAAGCTTTTTATTGTTGCTTTTATATTAATAATTTATTAAATTAGAGAATAAAACAGATTACCGTGGCTTAGCGAATTATTACAATAAGCACTTTAGTTAATTATTCTGTATAAAAAAATCGTTTGCAATCTTTTATTTTTTCGTTATATCTGCTTTCTCTAAATTCCTACACAACACAATTTTTCGGCTGCATATGTGATCAAGGCATTTTCGTTTAATTATTGAGTTTAATAAAATTTTGGTATATTGTTGTTATCGAAAACAAACATTATTTTAAATAAATTTTTCTAAGGACAAAAAATCATGTCTGTTTTTAAACAAACGTTTTCCCTTCGTGAATCCTATTTTTTTACAAGCAAAAATGTTTATGAAGAATGACTTTTTTTTATCAAACTTTTGGTCCATTTGTCCTCTTGTTAACTCCACCCGTGGACAGTATGTACAATTCAATAAGGAGTCAAAATTTGTCAAAATATACAGGGTGTTTCTAAAAAAACCTTTTTGCTAATAAAAACTCTAGTTTTAAGACACCTTCAATATTAAGCAATGTTACTAATAAAATAAATGTTTTTAAACACACTTTTTTTTAATTTGTTTTTGTATCTTGTAGAAGAGCAACGTTATTTTGTGTAAAAATACAGTTGGAACATTCTGTATATTCTATTTGATAAAATTACTAGAAGCCTCTTAAAGTCTTATATTATCGGTAGAATTTTTTTAATGGTATATTTTGGTTCTAGCTAGGACATTAAAAAAACAACTTATTGAATTTGGGTTATTTATCGTATTATTTACTTACATCAATTTAAGGTAAAGAACCAATTTTAAAACGGTATTTACCAATCGGTTATGTTAACGTTTAAACAATGTAATATTGTTATTATTATACGTCAAAGTTGTCACCAATTATTACCGCGGTTATAATTGGTTGAACGCCTAAAATTGATGTTAGTATTTATTTTTTTCACTCTTTTCAATTTATAGCTGATATACAATCTGTAATAAAATCCTACTCCATCAAGAAATTATTAACCTCAGGCGGCAGATCCAGACATTGTTTGATCCCTAGGGCCCTTGACTCCCCTATTTTCATATCGTCTTTCCCGTTCTTTTCCTTGTATTGCTGCTAAAATCAATATCCGTGATTACTGTTAATTTTGCTCTTTTTATTAATATGACGCAGCCCGAAAAAACAGAAGTTAAGCATTTTTTATAGGGTGATTCAAAAATCGATCACAAAACTTAAAAAAAAATAGTAAAATAAAATAAACTTAATAATAAAACTAATTAAACTTTTCCATTGCCAGCTTGTAGAAGTCATTTGCAGGGTTTTTAGAATGCGTTTAAAAAATGTTTTCTTTAAAGCGTCTGTACGTGTTTAGATACTTTATGTACATTTTTTTTGCGTTTATTTTTTAGTCGTATTTTTTGTGCCAGATAAATATGAAATAATTAACACATTTAAAGTCTAAGAATTGGCTAAAGGGTATTAACATTCGTATTTACAGTATTTGGATACTCACAAACTTAACTTGGGTATTCCTGGATGTGTGATTTAGAAAATCTTGTGAATTGTGAATTTTACGATAAAATGTTGACCCCTAATAAAAGCTTTTGCTAGTAATAATTGGTGTAATAAAGTAGCAGATTTGTCACTAAAATCTGACTATTTTTTATACTTTATAAAAATTGCATCCAGCGAAAATGTAGTAAGAATTTCAAAGCATTTAATAAAGGCTAAATCCTTCTCAAAAATATAGAACATATTATTACCTTCAGTACATCCAAGTTGGGTCGAATACCTTAGTCTTAAAAGTATTTGAGTACTGAGGATTCGAATACTAAGGAAAAGAAATATTTGAATACCGCTGTATTTGACCACCAGTATTCGGTATTCATAAACACATTTTGAAAACCAAAAAAAGGTCTTTACCGCTAAAGAAGATAATCTCCCAAAGTAATTCAGCATTTAATTTAACAACACCTCTTTTGAAGTGATCACAAGGGCGATTCGTCACAGGCAAGTTGACGAAACATGCTGCAGATGGATAGACTGCATGCTAAAAGACCGCATGATCCACTCGACACCTTTGGGTGAAACTCTGTCGGCGCGAGTAGCAAGGGGATGCCCACAGGGGGAGTATTATCTCCCCTTCTCTGGAACCTTGTTGTGGACGGGCTGATAGACAGGCTTAAGAGCAACAACCATGAAGTTTTAGGGTATGCGGATGACATAGTCATTGTATGCCAGGGGAGGCGAGAATGGGGGTATACAGACTGAAAAATAACCTTAGCAACACAAAAGTTAGATCAGGACACATGGAAATAAAAATATCATAAGGAGTCCCATAATGGATATGAGGACAGACTATATGACCCCACAAATCGTACCCAGAAGACCCTTTCAGGTGACAATACACCCAAGGGAGAACTGGGCAAACGAAAATTTCAGACTCTCTCTTCGAGGTCAAACCTGGTATACGGACGGGTCCAAAACCGAAGAAGGGTCAGGAGCAGGTGTCTACAGTAAGATGGGAAACACTCGTTTGACCTTTCCACTGGGAAACCACGCCTCTGTATTTCAAGCAGAAATTTTTACGATCTTACAATGTGCCAGGATTAACAGCCAAAGGCCCCGCACAAATTGTACAATCAACATTCTTACGGAAGGATTCGAATACTAAGGAAAAGAAGTATTTGAATACCGCTGTATTTGACCACCTGTATTCGGTATGCATAAACACATTTTGAAAACCTTTAAAAGGTCTTTACAGCTAAAGAAGATAATCTCCCAAAGTAATTCAGCATTTTTAAGCCACCTGGTAGTGTCCAAAAGGTCTGTAAAAAATGTTACAATAAATTCTTTGGGCAAAGGTACAACCATCCAATGTAATTTACCATAGTAAAAAAATTAATCGTTTGCAAAATACAGTTAAAACCCTGTTTCTGGTTTTATTAAATTGTTCTGCTTTGAAGCCCCGTAACTTGCATTTTAGCGCAAAGAATTTATGGTAGCACTTTGTACAGAACATTCAGAAATACCAGCTTGGTCCAAATAAAGGTATAGGAAATACAAATTATTTTCATTTTGTGTGACATAAAACATTTAATCTGAAACATATACATATACAATAATAGATAAGTATATCTTTTTTGTTTAAAAATATAGGGGAGCGAAACTGTTTTACCAGAGCTATAAATAACAACGGCAGAAAAAATGTATCGCATTTTAAATATATGTAAAAGATTGCAGCTCTCTTTACATTAAAAAATAACTTTAGCAGGTTTTGATTTTTAGCTTGAAAAAAGAAAAACAACTTTAACAGCGTGTATTTCAATAACGACTAATCGAATGTAATTTACGTTAGATCGTTGCATTTTAGTTTAAGGAATTTATTTTGGTATTTTGTAGAGACATCCTCCATAACATTTTATCCGGAAAAACTTTTAAACTGATTTTTTTGTGAATATATATTTTTGACTTTCTAGGTTTTTAAATTTTACGAATGTAAGTAATCATATATTGCTTCTTTTTGTTGTTTAAAAATAATAATTAATTTGTGACTTTTTTTTCAAATTTTGAAAAATATTAAAATTTAGATATTTAAAAAGAAAATAAATCCTAATATAAAAGCAAACAAATAGTTGTTGGCTTATTTAAAACAACAAATTTATTTATTGCTACCTATTTATATTCCTTTAGATATTATTTTAATTAAACAATAAAGACCATTAGGCTTACTTAAAGCAATAAAAATATGATTTATTAGATTAATAATCACGTACATTTTCACAGACAATTAAACTCAAAACACAATAAACATTTTGATATATCCGTACCCATTAACGTAATGACAACACTTTTTCTTGCCGGTCTGTCTTTAGATACGCTTCACGTGGTACCTGCCCATTTCTTTCAAATTTGTATTCTAGTCAGATAATGGGTTTTATTTGTATGACGCTGTTTGTGACTTTTAAGCCGATAACAACACTTCATTTAACCTAAAAAATATAGTTAGATCCGCCGCCCCCAATTTTGATTTTAGTACCTACTATACAGCGAAAAAGCCGTCAAGTTGTGTTTTGTTTATATGATTTTTATTTATTTATTTTCACAACAAATACCTAGGATTTTTTTTGTTTTCATACAGTGACCGCTTAAGAGTTTAATACATATGAAAACAAAAAATGTATTTTTAAAATAACTATATATAAAATTTTAGCAACTACCTTTGCGATCCGATAACCTAAAATTAATTGAATAATCACATATGGCTCATAGGAGGCGGTTGGGATAATAATAAATTAAATTAAAATATTAAAAAGTGAGGTAAGTTGACATGATATCTAAAATATATACAGGGTGTTCGGAAAGGTGAGGTCACAAATGGTAGTGGTGATAGACTGAGCAAAAATAATGTTAGTACTTTATATAACAAAAGTTCTATTACTCTTCGTTTGAAAGACCTTCAAAGTTGGTATAAAAACCTATTTTAATTTTAACTTTCGAATTGTTGCCACAGTACCAATTATATTTGGTCTACTAAATAACATCACAGTAATGTTTTTTTCCATAGCTAAACTTCTGTTCAGTAAGTAAGAATTATACAGGGTGAGACGATTTTTTTTTTTCAGTTAATGTATGCATTTTTAACACAGGTGACAAATTTGTCAGTTTGCTTTGACCGTTTAATTCCTGTTATCTTTTTGTACAGAAAAGGTACACTTTATTTTTCATAAAATTGCATTTTAAATCTAGACATACCAGCATATTTAGGTAAAAAGATTCAATTTTTTAGATAAAATGATTAAAGTGTGGTAAAATTACTAATAATGGTGTTCGTAATATTTAATTTTTTAATTCAAAAAAATGAAATATTTTATTATACACAAAATGCTGGTACATATGTCTGGCCTTAAAATGCGATTTTGTGAGAAACGGTCCAAGATATCGATTCTAATAAGGTATTTCTTTTTGTACAAAAATGATAAAGGATTAAGCGGTTAAAGCAAAATGTCAAATTTGTTATCTGTGTTAAAAATACATACATTTAGTGAAAAAATCGTCGTCCTTCCGACTTACTGAAAAGCCATTTACCTATGAAAAAAGCATTACTACGAAGTTATTTAGTAGACCAAATATCATTGGTACTGTGGCAACAGTTCGAAAGTTATATTCGAAATAAGTTATTTTATACCAACTTTAGAGGACAATATCTCCATAACGAAGAGCGATAAAACTTTTTTTATTGAAGTACTAACATTATTTTGGTATCATGTTAACTTACCTCACTTTTTATATTTGAATTTAATTTTCATTTATTATTTTACCAAACGCCGCGCCGTCTATGAGCCGGATGCGATTATTGAATTTTAGGTTACTGGGTACTAGATGTAATTGTATAAAAAGTTTTTATTCATAATATCAATACTAAAATCTTTTTTTCTCATATGTGTACAACTCCTTGACGGTCACTGTTGAGTTTTCTAATAAAATATAAGATTTTTTATTACACATTGTATTTTTGTGTATTACAAAAATAAACTATAAATAGAGTTTGAACAAGAGTTTTGAAAACTTTAAAGTTTTGATCCCAATGTTTTTTCTACGATAGCGTGTGTATGTATCGGATTTAGTTAAGTTAAGAATGTTAAGATTGTAAATGATTTATGACTAAAAAGTTAAATTTATTTTAACATGCACGCTGTGCTTTTAATTCTACACACAAAACAAAACAGTAAAAAATTATAATACTTTTTAACTTAGAAATTTACAACTCTGTATTTCGTGTTTGTAGCTTATCATGTTATTACGATAACTGTTTCAATTCTTTTTCTGGTCTTTAAAAGAAGTCATATAGTAGTCTTACATATAAATTATTTTCAACTGAAAACTGTAACAATGCGTTTCTAATACGTAAATATATCTATAGTTTATTAGTAATCTATTACTTACAATTCAGATCACAATAAAAGTAAATTAGGTTCAAAGGTTTTCACTGTAACACTTTATCGTAAGCCTGCAAATAATAAATTCTCCAAAAACGATGGCAACGGTAAATATTGAAGCAATACTTTACCACTAACCTTAAACTAATTTTTCTTTTCAAAACTCTACTTCTGCCTTATGCCATATTTTTCGTATATCGAGCTCCCCACGCTTTTTACTATAATGCTAGTTTATTCATTATTTTCCACTTTTTAGTTCGATGTGTTTTAAAGCGTGTTTTTAGTTTTTAAACTATAATAAATAACTATTTAAAATATGTTCCAAAATCATTAAAACCAATTATGTACTTTTTAAAAGTGTCTTTTTAAAAATAAAATTTCAATAAAAATGCTCCCCTACTAGAATAAACCTGTATTATAATTTAAATCAAAAATATTTTTTCTTTAATATGAAGCAACTTGTTTATAATTAATCCACGTATAGTAACCTTCTCATGGATCTATTATATTTAAAAATTATGAAGGAACTTATAAAAGGAGTGGTCCAAATAAAAAAAAGTCATCCAGGAAAAAGATTATTTAAAACGATTTATCAGGAAATATGGTAATTTGCTGGTAATTCAATTGTTTGTAAATTTATTACTATTATGACCCATTTAACGTGTTCAACTAAGTACATAGGGTGGAATAATTTTTCTGTTGCGATAATACATGTTTATTACATATTTTCGTACTGTATGGGCAAATTTTAAGAGGTGCCGTCAGAATTAAAAACATGTGTTATTATTTTTATTTAACTATTAATATTGCCTTATAAATTGTTTTATCCTGTCGGCAACTTCAACGGTATTTTTGTAGTATTACACAAATATCTTTTTGTCAAAAAATAAACAATTTGGATGGAAACTTCCAGGAAGATAAGGTTGCAAACCAAAGAGAACTAACCAGAACTAACCAGAACTATTTATTATTTTAAAAAAGGTTGCTTCTTAATATCACAAGTAGGCATTTCAGGCTTTTTGTAGGGGAGGCTGGGGCTGAGCTCAATGGGCCATAAGAACGTTTGTTTTGGGCACAAACCAAACTTTTTAACTTTACAATTGTTTCATTTAAAAATATTTGATTCTATAATTTTTTACTCTTAGAAACGTACTTTATACCTAATATTGCTACATTATTTAATAAACTTTACTTTAAACCAATTTGTTGCTGTTTTTAAAACTAAAATGTACCCTTGGATATAACTACCGTTCAAAACCCAAAAAAAAAAAATGTTGCAGAATGCTATTCTTTTAATATTACTTACTTTAGAGCTGTTAATTTTAAACTTAAGCATGGGGTAAAAATAAACAGGAGTTATATCTTTAGCTATTATATTCAAGATATATATTTAAAACTAAAAATGTGTTTTGAAAAAATATATATAACACAGATACTAAACGTGATACCTATTTTCTAAATAAATATCTTTATATAGAACTATTTATCAAATTCACTGGTAAAGATAGGGTGGGGAGGTGGGTAAAGAAAGTAATTATCTCTTCCCTCCAGAAATGCCTTCCTAAAATCTTTTGGTACTGGATTGAGTTGTCCGTTACTTTGTGATAGTCCATTTTAAATTAAAATGAGACAAATTACTTTGTTTTCTATCACTATATTTATCAACATTGTGACTGCAGTTTCGAAGCTTTGCTACATTTTCAAACTGAATATTCTAAACTACTTGAAACTTGTATATATATACACGTACAATTGGTTAACACATTTTTAATAATAGTGCCTATCCTAAATTTTAAAAAACTGTAAATAGTGGGCTGCTCCTCAGGTCGGTCTGGTCATTCAGTAAATTTATTGAGGGGTTTTTATTGGCTTTGTAAATTTCAATAGACTCTAAAATGTAAGTTCTTACATTTTAGAGTCTATTGAAATTTACAAAGCCAATAAAAACCCTCAATAAATTTACTGAATGACCAGACCGACCTGAGGAGCAGCCCACTATTTACAGTTTTTTAAAATTTAGGATAGGCACTATTATTAAAAATGTGTTAACCAATTGTACGTGTATATATATACAAGTTTCAAGTAGTTTAGAATATTCAGTTTGAAAATGTAGCAAAGCTTCGAAACTGCAGTCACAATGTTGATAAATATAGTGATAGAAAACAAAGTAATTTGTCTCATTTAATTTATCTTTTTTGGTAGTTACATACACAAAACAGCATCTAAGGTAACTAATGTAACCAATAAGTCAGCCTGATATTAGGATATAGGTATATGTTATGTTTGTAACTTGAAGACCTTTTTTTGGTAGTCACATACACCGGAAAAGATCCATGATAAATAGACGAACAATATCTTTTTCTTGCAGACCTATGTAATTAAAAAATATTTTGGGTATGTTCTTTTACATTAATAAAAAACCGAAAAACTATTATTTCGCAGGTATCTACTCTAAGTCCGTAAATGTAAAAGAATTAAAATCATTATATTATATAAAATTGATTTTATTTTGTAATTTTAATTACTAATTTCCAATTAAAAAGGATTTTTTTAAATTTTGATATTAAAGGGTGATCTAAAACTACTGATAATTTATATGATTTTAACTTTTTGGCGGTCACTGCAAAATCAGTATTTATTAGACAGAAAAAAACTTATTTAAAGATTTTATGTATTTGTCGGGCATAAAAAAATATTTTTATATTTTTCTTTACTAGTTTCACTAACACTAAATAAATGACTTTTTTGTAACTACTTGCAAAGGTGTGGTTTCTAAAAGTTAAAAAGCAATGAAATCATAACTTCTTTGTGGTTTTATAAGTAAAATTGTAATATACATAAAATTTACATTTTTAGTGCTTGCAACACTTCCATTGTTATAGTTTCTTACTAATAAATGCAATTATTTACCTAACTATAAATACCCATTGATATTTCCTTTTATTGTTATCAATAATTCTTTTCCCAGCTTTTCCTTTTCGCTGAAAACCTTGTCATAAAAATTCCAAACAATAATCTTTAATTTTTACCACGGTTCTTGCTGTGCGTGATCACCTGCGCCACTTCCAGTATAGTTTCAATTTCATTATTTTACTCTGTTTTAGTTAAAGTATTTGTCGCACCTATTTTCTATTTCCATTATGTATATCAACTAATAAATTATTCTAATCATCCACTATTCTCTAACCTTCACTACTGGTCTAGTTTATAATAATCATTTTTTGTTATAGTGAGTTTTTGCTAGATAATTAGCGGGTCCGGTAATCCTCGTCTTAGTCTTAGTATTGAAGATTTTTTACAGTTTAAAATTTTTTTGATAAAACTTATTTGACTACAGTTTATAGTCTATTTTTATTACTACATTGTATTTTGACAATAAAGCTTTCATCCTACTAAATAACATATCGTATTGAAACACTGCTTTCCACGAAACAAAAAGTGAAGTTAAGCGATGTCGGGCATGATTTATATTTATTTAAAGTAAGTTTTGGCTCAGAGTCCTCGTTAAACTGTGAGAGTCGTCTGGATGATATTATACAGGGCGAATATGAGGTGGTTAAGATGGTGCAATTATTTATACAGGGTGATTCAAATATCGATCACGAAACTTAAGGGGTGATTCTATTTGACAAAATAAGGGTAGAGCTTCATAAAAGTTTTTTTAATGTCATTCGTTTCCGAGTTACAAGCCGTTAAAGTTCAATTTTTATTTTGGTTTTTCCGCCATATTGCATTTATTTTTAACCAATCCAGTTGATATTTGGCACACAAATCGAGCTTTGCAGATCCTTAAATTCTAAGACAAAAGTACTTTTTTATATACCGCCAGAGGGCACTTTACCTAAAATTTAAATTTCATTTACATCATAACTTCTTTATTTTGATAGATATCGCAAAGCTGGGGCGCCATTTTATAAAAAATTAAAAACTGAAAAAAAGGTAATCTTTATTAAATTCGATAAACCTCACCGTTAAGGCACCAATAGACATCAAAGTTTTCATCAATTTTAATCAATTTACCTACATACATACAGGGTGTCCAGTAACTTAACCGACAAACTTCCACAACAGAAAATAAGAAAAAACTTCTTATTAACATATGTCCTAAACGTCTTAGTTTTTAAAGTAGGGTGTGTTAAATATAAAAAAAACTTTTTATATGTATGTTGGTAATTTGATTGAAATTGATGAAAACTTTGATGTCTATTGGTGCCTAAACGGTGAGGTTTATCGACTTTAATAAGGAGTATCTTACTTTTAAAGTTTTTGATTTTTTTATAAAATAGCACCTCCAGCTTTACGATATCTGTCAAAATAAAAAGTTATGATGTAAATAAATTTTAAGTTTTAGGTAAAGTGCCCTCTGGCGGTATTTAAAAAAGTACTTTTGTCTTAAAATTTTAGAATCTGCAAAGCTTGATTTGTGTGCCCAATATCAACTGGATTGGTTAAAAAATGCAATATGGCGAAAAACCAAAATAAAAATTGAACTTTGACGGCTTGTAACTCGAAAACGAATGACATTTTGAAAAAAAATATATGAAGCTCTACCCTTATTTTGTGAAGTAGTATAAAGTATATGGTGGCATTATGATGTATAAAAGGTCTGCCTGTTCAGTTTTTGTAACTATATTAACGGAGCTGGGTGATAAAAATAATTAAACTTTCTAAAAACCAAGTAGGCATCTACAATACTCTATGTTTTATACATGCTTTCGTGTTTAGACTGTCATAAAAAATAAACAAATATTGTACAAAAAGCACTGTTCGTCACGAGATGCCCTAAAGTTCTCTTCTTGACACTCACGTCCTCTTAAATCAGTTTCAAAACCTCGGTATTTTCCCAAAATGTTGAAAAATACGCTTTTTGTCCCTGTATTTAAGTTAGTTGACAAGAGAGATATTAAGAATTGTAGACCCATTTCCGGCCCTGAATTCGATTAGGTTTAAGGAATAATTTTAATATTTTTTTACTTACAGCTAGTTGTATAGAATCCCAAAGAATTATCATATTTTGTAAATAAATAGCCTTAAATTTTGTTTATATGATGGGTTCAGAAGTTACTCTTCCTTAGTATTTTATTTTGATGTTTTACACATTCTGTGTGCCATTTGTCCGTTTACTACAGCCTTATTCTTTTTTTTTTGGTATTCTTGATTCGCGAGCAATTTTATTCAAAAAGATCTGAATAAAGTTAATTTATCAACTTCTTATACGTTGTTAGCAATTTAAACTGTATCAGCTATTTTTTAAGGTATTTCAGCTAGTAATGCAATATCAAAGCAAGTTAGTCATCCAATCTGAAATGTTTACATGCCGGCATTTGTTGTAATTGTCTCCTTTTTACGCAATGCCTGTTTCCATTTCTGACTGGCTGATTTTGTATATACCTTAGTATATCAATAATTGTTGACGGTGTAAAATAACACAAATTAACTGTAGGTACTCACTATTTTCCAACTATAAATATGTAAAACTTTACTTTTATTCTATGCAGATATGCATTGAATGAGAGTACCTACATGAGTAGATGAAGAATTTATTATAGTAGGATGCCATTTTTCCTTTTAGTCGTCTGTAGTTTTTATTAAAATAGTTGTGAAAGGAATACATATTTTTAATATCTTTATAGTACGTATAATATGTATATGGATTTGAAATAGTAAATGGGTTGTCAAAGGTTTTTGCCTACTTAAATAGACGATTATACAATGTTAAATGACTTGAAAAGACTTATTAACAGCATTTCATATTTTTGAAAAACTGGTCCGACTGCATACAAGTAGGGTGTATAAATAATAAATAAGTGATAGCTCTTAACAGAGTCCTTGGTTACTTTTAAAAAGATTCTTACCCTTCTTTTTGTATGTTCTTTAAGTATCTTTTTTATACAGGGTGTTCCACAATATATGATAAATTAGAATATTTTTTAAAGCTCCTCTTTACCCAGATATTTGTTCCTAAAAAGCATATTTTAAGGTTGAAAAAAAATCGATTTTTCGTAAATAAATATTTTAGGGCTTTGTAGAACAAAATATATTTTTAATAGGATAAATTCTAATCAAGACTTTTTAAAATAATGTCCTTGTAAAAAATACATTCATAAGTTTGCTAAGGTCGAACTAACCCTTACACGATAGTGCTAATTATGTTTGCGTCCTGTATAATAAAGCAAAACAGTTTTTTTTAGTGAAGACATTAAAAAACATAAGATTATTCTGTGTCATTAAAAAGAACTTTTCAGAAAGGATTTTCTCTAATTTTCATGACACCAAAAACTAATGTTGCAAAATAATTGTCGAGGGTTATATAACTTAAAGAATTAAAGCTTATTGTTTTTGTCAAACCAACATACAAAATTATTTAATGCAACCGTATTTAAAGAAAAAGTTGTTTTTTCAAAAACGCTTTAATTTATTGATCTATTCTTCAATCTATTTACACTCTATACAGGGTGTAATTTAATTGATGGCTAAAAATACAAGGTATAATTTCTTAACTTATTTTAGAAAGAAAAGTTCATATGAACATATTTGTCCTAAATTTCTTAACTTTTGAGATACAGATACCATGATTAGCAGTTCTAACTTGTATTCATCATATTAAAAAACTATTTCAACATACCAAATACTATAAAAGTTATTCAAGAAAAGCCAGTTTTCAGCGGCATCCTTTAAGGGCACAATCTCTGTAAGGGAGGGGTTTAAAAAACAAAAAATTAAAGGAACTTGTCACATTATTTTCGGTTATTGTCTAGAAAGTGGAAGCAACTCCGATTTTAATGAAATTTGGTAAATGGGAGTTTTTTGAGGCGCTGATCACTAATTTTCTTTAAAAAACTTTTGGATCTGGAGATGTTCGTCATTAAATTTGAACTTTAAACTATCCTTACTTTTACTATATATGTCTTTTTCTTTATGCACAAAATTCCTTATATAACACTAAATTACTATACAATATTTCATTAAACATTAAAAAAACCTTTTAATAACATGCCTTTCTTTATTAAAATTAAAGGTTCACTTCAAATCAAGTCGCAATTTTTCATATACATAGGTGTTTGGATGGTTTCAGTGTTTTAGGGGTATAAGATTTGAAATTTATTAAAAAACGTATAAAATAACTAAAAAAAGGTTTTTTAAAGATTGTCATAAAATATTGTGTGCCAATTTAGTGTAATATCAAGAATTTTATGCAAAAAGAAGTAGCAAAACTAAATAAGGATAGTTTGCATTTTAATTTTGATGACGAATATCTCGAGATTGAAACGTTTCCAAATAAAAATTATTGTAGATTCGTGATCAGTGGCTCAAAAAACACCCGTATACCAAATTTTGTCAAAATCAGAGTTGCTCCCACTTTCTAAACAATTACCTTATTTTCATGTGCTCTAGATGAAACTAAGAGATTGCCCACATATTTTTGGACACCCTGTATAGAAAATATTGCGACTCAAATTTGTAAACTTATTAATTAATATAGCAATCCTACCTTCCTATGATTTTGTAAATATTTACTTAATTTTACCAACACAAAACCAAGGCGTTGTAACTATGGTTTTAAACAAGCACAGTCTAGATTTTATTCTCATCCAGTCATACATCTTAAAACAAAACGTTCTTTTGTTTCTTTAAATGGCTTTATGAGCCGAAGTACCTTGCTTTTTATTGACCATATGGTGAGATTTTGATCTTGTTATGTGTTATTGGTATTAAAATTGTTTATATTTACATTGTGAATACATTACTAAAAGAAAAATACAATTATTTTAACTAAACCTAAAATAGTCTTATTAGTTCCAGTCACGAAATTGATTAAATAACGATATAAACAATAAGAAAATTCTCAATTAGCCAACTAATGCTAATTGAGAATCTTTATATTATGGTTCCTTCTACTAGTACAGGCAATGGGGAGCGACTTACTCTTGTCCATAATACATAATTCTTCAGGAGCTTTTTTTTACAAATATGTTCAGTAAGACGTAATGAATCTTAAAACACAATATACTTATAAATATGGCGACCAGAAGTTATACCATTTTGCGAAAAACCGTTTGGGCCTGTATCTCCGTAACCGTGCATTTGAGGCCCAAATTTATTAGGACTTTTATTATAGATAATTAACATTCCTATTATACGATTTATAGGATTATTACTATTTGTTTATTGACTTTTTTAAAATAAATTGCTAATACCTAAACTTTTAAATCGATACATTTTCTGCAACTCTCATTTTAAACTTTTTTCTGTAAAATTAGTATTTTCGAAGTTATTACGCATTAATTTTAAATATTCTAGGACTGTACGATTAACGCCAGCTTGCTCTGAATACGTCATTTAACATCTGGCCAGGTATTACTATGTTTTCTATTCTAAATTTAAATTACGCTATGCATACTTTGTTTCTATTAACCTTGTACTCAGTAGTATAACATGAAATGCATTGTCACTTTAAAAATATTAATTTTGGGAAAAAAAGTTGTTTAAAATTTATCGTTTGAAAAGTTTGGTTATAGGCAATTTATTATTTAAACAATTATAAGAAGAGATATCGGTAAAAAAATCAATAAACAAACAGTAATATACCTTTAAATCGTGAACGGTAAGTTCTACAAATAAATAGGAAAAGTATTTTGTTTTTAGGTTCATTACGTCCTACTGCACCTATTTGTAGAAAAAATATTCCTGGGGAATTTTACAAGAAAAAATTCTCTATTTTCTGTATTATATATCAACGGTCTTTTCTTTTTTCTTTTATTTGTTTAATCTATAAAATTACAAAAGTTTTTTTTATCTAGATTTATTTAGATTATTTGCTTATAAAATGTTTCAATTAAATACTTCACGGCACGGTGCCAGCAATTTACCTTAGTCAAAAAGTAAACGTTTTTGAGACACAGGATGTCTTAGTTTCTATTTTGTTTTGATTATGTCAAATATACATTTTTACATTTGGTATATACAGGGATTTTTGAAATAACTTGAAATATACTTTTTTGTTAAATAAGGGGGAACCACTTGCATTCCTTTAGTTAATGACCTAAAAGACAACTGTTGGCCGTGCGGTGTTTTTTTTTTTGTACAAGTAGTTATTTTTAAAACCTTATTATAACCAGCGCAAAAGAAATTCACGCATTAACTTTCTAAATATGTTTTTACACATCAGAGAAGTTTTGAATAGAATATTTGACCAAGCGCACTTTAAAATTCCTAAAATTGCTGCATTTTTTATGCAAAAAAAACACAGACAAAAGCAATTTTTTCATATATTGTGATTTTTTGAATAAAGCTTAAAAAAATTACCTAAGAAAGCGTCAAGTATTAGTTCAAATTAATTATCTATAAATTAAAATCAAAAACTTATTGGTGTATTTACCTAATTTAAAAAAAACTAAATATTTTAATTGGTTGTTTTTAAATTTTAATAAGTAATTTACCCTTATTGTTAATAAAAATTGCAGCAATAAATTTTATTTTGTAATATTTTTAAATAAAATTGCATATAAGAAAAAAATTCTGGAGGCAAAATGTAATACAAGAAAATTGTTATTAGATTAAAACCAGCCAAAACGTATATTAGGTTTTCCAAAAGAGAATAATAGTTTAAAGTTATATTGTCTTTGGTTTCCTTTTTATAACCTACCAATAAGTCCTAAATTTGTAAACGCCAATTTAATCCCAAAGTAAAAATCCACAATATCACTGCGTCAATAAAAATTCAAAAACATAACGCGCCGTGTTATACCGGTGTAGTGTGTATGAAATAGATGCGTTTATCAGAATAGAAAGCCAAAACGGCACTAACAAATCCGCTATCGGGAACGGGAACCTAAGAAGGGTCAACTTATAAAACAGGCATGCGTTGCCATGCTCACCCCAGATGTAGAGATGTGGTGAAAACCTACCCTAAATATGACAGGGGTGGATTAAATGTATTGTAATTCTACACCAAATGCAATTATGCTATAAATATACTGAAATCTTTTTATTTAATCGTAAACAAATCGTAACCTACCTATAAAAATGCGTTTTTTTATTTGCGAATTCCGTTGTGGTCTTTTATTAGCACAAAAAATATGGCCTATTTTCTACTAAAATAGGAAAACTTTGTTATTTTAAATTAAACACCCTATGTATATTTTAGTAGTTTTAAAATTTGGTTATTTACGAAATAATAGTTGCAATAAGGCTACATTACTTTTTTGCAAATGTTTGTAAATTTTATTAATTGTTGTAAGCTTGTATGAAGCAAATTTTATTAATTGTTAAATAATTCTCTTAAGGTAGTCGTGATATAGAAGTACGGCCAAAAAATTATATATTTTTGTGTACGTGTTAAAGACATCATAATACATACTTTTAAAATTTGAAGTCGACTGACCACTTAGAATGAAAAATAAATTTAATTAAAATATGGATATTCAAACTATTAGTTTTCAAGGTATTAATGATAAAACACTATGCTCCCTTTAAATTAACAAATATTATATGAGGAGCCTGGTTTCAAAGTGTACAGTCTTCATTTCATCCATCACTTTTTAGGCATTGACGGCATCCCTGACAGGGTGTTTAAACTTAAAAAGAATATAATACATTTAATCTATAGATTCTTTGTTCATTTTTGATTAGATATAACATGAAAATCTTATTTTGAAGAAAGTACACTTTGAAACTAGGCCCCTCATATACTTTTTAATGTTTCACAAATATTACCTTAAAAATTATTAGATTTTAAAATTGAAAAACTAGTGTTTAGTTTAAATTTAAGGCTCAGGAAAGTGGTTTTCATTTGAATTTTTTACTGCCGAGAATTTCTGTGGCACTTTCGGTAAATCCGGAAATTGTATTTTATTGGTAATACGATATAAGGTTTATTAAATACAGGGCCGTATTATCCATTAGGCTGACATTGTCGAACGCCATTTTGTTAAAAACTAATAAATATAGGTATGTACTATATGCATTTTCTTGGAATTGCCTGTAGAACTTATTAAAAAATATACAGGGTATCCGAAAAGTCAACAATAATACTGAAGGGGCTAATAGAACTGCCCATAAGCTACCAAAAAACATAAAATGATCTTAGTAAAAAATCGTTGTTTTCGAGATATTGGCACTTGAAATTCGCCAAAATCGTTCCCCTAGATCATATTTTTGATTATCACACCTAAAGAAATTTATATTTTTAAGTTTTAATTATAGTTTTGCAGCACTTGATAGCCATTTCAATTGTTAAAGACCAACAATAAACTAAAAGTTTCCTTAGAAAAATCTTCAGTGTGTTCACGGATGGACTTAACTATACTTGTAACCTTTTTGTGTTTGATATTTTGAAAAAAAAGTTATTTTTAATAAAAACTTTAGCATTGTCTGAAATAGCAGAAGGTTTTATTAAAATCGCCATATGATATACGGTGTGTTTTAAAAAGTGTGAACATATTATTAAAGTTCCAATATCTCGAAAACTATCGACTTCTTACTAATGTTATTTTTTGAATGCTTATGAGTTGTTTTACCAGCCCTTTCAATATTATCGTTGACGTTGATTCGGACACCCTGAATGAGGTATTCTATTTAAAATAGCAAAGTTAAGAGCACTTTCGGTGAAACCGGATGTGTTATATAAAATCTGAAACATCAGAAATCTGCATCATATCCAACCATATATCCGATCAAAATTTAAAAATTGAGTAACACTTCTCAAGAAAATAGCAGGTATGTACAAAACAATCTCGTGGGTACCCGGTATGTTCCACTGTTCTGTAGTACGCCCCTGTTTTTAATTTAAAATGAAATACAATCAGAACCTCAAATCGACCCCTAAAATTTATTCCGCGTTAAGGAAAGTACATTCATCGATATAGTAAGCCCATATTGTGGCTTAAGAGAATATGTGATTTTTGTATTACAGACAAGGACATTATTATCTTTAGATTAACTTTATTTTTGTTACCGTATCTGTTATGTCATGTTGTTTGTTTTGTTGTTATGTTATCTATCTCGTATGCCTTTAATTTCTTAATTCATACAAAATACTTTGTAATGGAAAATGCTTTAGCTCAGTAGTTCACAAACACACGATATTTGTACCTATAACAAGTAAAACTTGTTTTTCCATACACATAAACCTACATACACATGTTAAAACAATAAAATTATAATCGCTTGACCCTTCTAAAACTCGCCTTAAGCGAACAAATAATAAAAATTATATTAGGTTAGGGCACACTTTAAAACTCCCTTTGTGCTGTGCGATACTAATTTTTCGGGAGCACTACCCCGATAAAATGTTTGAAACCATACGCGTGCTGTCTGGAATGGAAGACCGCCTGCACCAAAAAAGGGTTAAAAAAATAACCTCACATTATTCTTAAATTCAATAGAATAAAAACAAGTTTACAATTTTTAGGAAAAAAAATAAAAATGACAAAATAAAAAGCAGTACGTTATGATTATCAACTAATTAGTGTAGGTTTTAAGGGTGCATCGAGAAGTATCATTTTTGTTATCTAGGTTATCTAAAAGTGATACATGAGACCTGCACTATATGTACAGGGTATTTCCTAATTGCGGTAAGAAAATGTAAGGGCGTATTTCTGAGGCAATTTTTTAAATACAAGTTCCTATATACATGGGTCCTCAAATTTTTCGTTCAGAATGTTAAACTTTTCCAAAAACCTAAAAACTCTAAAACACTTTTTGGTAAAATTAGTTAGACTAGATATAACCGTTATTTATTTAGGTATTTATTGTTGTATCTGGTATATATTTAATGTGGGTCTCATATCTCACTTTTTAGCTTAAAAAACCGAAAATACTCGATTTAGCCTTGGAAATCTTACACTGGTAATAAATGTACAAAAAAATAGACCTAAAAGGAAAAGAAATATAATTTACCTGTAGACGATCTATATTTTGGTACTGAAATTTAACTTAAAATATCTTAATCTTCTGTTTAAATAACTTTACTTTTAATTGGTGCTGATCACATATTTTACTAACTATTTTAGCAGCTGTCTTCATAACTCAGTGCATATTTTACCCTTGTGGACGTATAGTAATGTTTTATGATTCCGCAATGCTTTTTGCGTTATACAATGGCCATATGCTACAGAAGTAATGTATTATATATTAAGTAAGAATAATTGCTTTTAATCTTTTTTATTAGTGCTGTAGCTAGAAATTGTTTTTTAACACAATTTAACTGCAGCAAAAAAACTATAAAAACTGACTTTAAAGTCTATTAATGACGAGTGGAAAAGCTAGGTAATCTAACTGCCATAATATACATTTTCGTGTTTTGTCCATCAATATGTTCTGTTGTTGTTTTTTTAATATTCCACTATGAGATCTCAAAGTCAATTTTACCCTAGTCTTGTTTTACACTAGCCGGAAACTGGTACCCGGTAACGGATTGACGCTATTGAAGTGTATGGAGTATTTTGAGACTTTTTACATGTTAAGAATCCGGATAGTCGGCCAGCTCTTATAACTCTTTTTCACGCTTTTCAAGCGGGTCAGGACAGACTGATAAAAAAATATATGGCGCCGACTATCCAGATACTTAAAGTGTGAAGGTCTTATAAGACACCATACATTGACTATCCGTTTCCGGCTAGTGTGAAACGAGACTAAAAGCGTTTTTACTAAGACCGACAAAATCGTTGCTGGTAACGATATCGATGTCAAATGCAATGTAATTGAATTAGTATTTTTACACATAGCCCAGCCCATGTAGTATTTTTTAAA
Organism: Listronotus bonariensis; assembly: GCA_014170235.1. NCBI lineage: Eukaryota > Metazoa > Arthropoda > Insecta > Coleoptera > Curculionidae > Listronotus > Listronotus bonariensis. The sequence continues at coordinate 21,623 of JACEGR010000632.1, forward strand.
GCTTTTTAAAAGATCATTTTATAAGTGATATAATATCCAGGGTGTTCCATTTAAAAAATTCATACTTTTTTGTTTTACTCTGTATATTTTTAGAGATATTTAAAATTAATTGTGGATTTAGAAACTACCTAATAAATCCAACAAACTGATTTAATTATTCATTTTGTAAGATAAACAGTAAAAAAGTTAAAGGGGCGTGTAAATTTATAACTTGACACCCGGTATATTTGTACACAGGATCCGACTAGCCGGTACCTAGTAATGTTTCGATGCAACCTCTTTGTTAATTTATTATTGTCTTTCCAGTAATAATTGTCGTCACTAAGGCAGATTTTCATTTTTTTTTTTCTTAATAAATAAATTGTTTATAGTAGGGGAGCCCAAGATGCTAAATTTGCAGTTACTCGAGCGTCATAAAGACCTATTGGGTTGCAAAGCTTAGATGATAAGAAGAAAAAATGTTATATAATGTATACCATTACATCGGGGCGTTAAGCGGCTATAGACTTTCAAGTGTGTCAAAAAATATTTCTATTTTTTCGGTTTGTGGAAATCGTTCAAATCGTATTGAATTATATATTTCACCATCAACCATCGTTGACTTATTTCCTTTAAAATAAAGAAAACAATAACCACGCCCGAGCACATAAAATGACGTTTTCTTTTTACTTTGTAGCCCTCCGGTTTCTTTACGTCACTCTCAAATTGTCAGATTAGTGAAATATACACTCTTTAGCATGTAATTAACTCACCCTATATTAATCTGACGCGCACGACAATTTGTGTGAGATATATTTTGGTTTTTACGATCGCCCCTGTATACGAGGCTCATATTTGGTGGATGTATTTAATCGGGTACAAGGTATTCTTCGGTATATTTTTCTGACGCGCTTTAGTAACTGCAGAGCAGAATACCCTTCTTGGGTTCCCCTACCATTAAGTTCGATGTTGTTACGTTATTGATCTTCATTAAGCTTTTCGAAAAGTCTATGGAAGCTACGTTTTATGTATCTTACTGTCAACAAGGGATGTACCCAGTGATGTTTTTTGCTTTTTCGGTGCTTTCTTCTTAGATACAATAGCGCAAGAAGGTAATGTTTGTTGAGATCACTAGCGTAGATAATTCTTTTATCAATGCTAAATGTATAATAAATTGATACAGACACCAACAGGCCGGTATGTGTGAAAAGCAATACTATATACGATACCGAAATCGTCACCGGCACCGGCGCCGACGTTGACTTTGGCGGTGTGTGAGAAACCGCCCTAGGGCTCCATATATTTTTTTCAGTATGTCCTTCTCGACTCGGCAAGTGTAAAAAGAGAATAGCGATTGAAAACGAAGTTTTTCTACGCTAAGGCCACCCGTATGGTCAGCAATAAATTCTTTGCTTTGATATCTCGGATTTTTTGGCACTTAGATCACTTAGCCCTGAAACTTGATAAAGATTTTAAGTGCCCTTATATAACGTAATTTATATATTAAGAATAGATTTACACTCAGGTACACGTAGAATAAAAGACATTTATTTAAAATTTAGTGGATTATTTTCTTGAAACAACGCTCAAACATATTGCTCTTTATTATTGACTGCGGCGCTTTTTAGGGTAAATTCATGTACAGAGGGTGGCCAAACATAAAACATGGTTAGAGTTAGAATCAGAATTAAAAAATTTAATAAAAAAATCCATGGCGTTTAAATTGACTTTAAGTCTGTTAAATACTAGCACCTAGAGATTAGACAAAGAATTCCTGCATATAACATTTTGAATAGAATGATGCATCGGTCTCGCTTTGTTGTTGCTTAAGACCGTCTTTTTTCCACGCATTGGCAAAAATTCGTATATAAACCCTTTAAAAAGTAGCACGACGTAAATATACAGAATGTCCAGAAATGGCGTTCATTAGAAGGACTGAAGTTCGCTGGCCTAAAATATATTTATTTAAATCAGTTTGGTGTTCAAACTAAGTAACATACAGGGCGTGCTAACTCTATTTATACACCAAATTACTTCGCCCCTGTACAAGGTACAAAAATAAACTTAAAATAAAAAATGTTTAATTGGATACACTCTTTTTACTGTCAGTACTAGTTAATATACAGGGTGTCTCAAAAACATAGTTTTTATCACCAAGTAGGTTTTTTTTAAGAAACACCATGTATATTTTAACAAATTTTGTCTCTGCCTTAAATTCTACATTAAAAATGTATGACTGGATTGAGATATTAGCAGTATGCTGATATACCTATTAACAATTAAGTGCGGAGAAAGAAAATAATATTTTGATTTCAATTATTTTTAAATAATTCTGTCACTGTCAGAGTGACCAATAATATAATGACATGTAGTTTATAACCTTCCATTGTAATAGGTTGGTCAGCTATTCAGTTTATTTTACATACATATTTACTTACTTAACTTAAAAACTAGCCATAAGTGACGTATTGCTGTTTTTGGTGCAATTAAGTTAATAATATGTGTCTAAAATAAACTAAACTGCTCACATACCTATTGGTAGTTCTTACAATGAAAGCAAATTAAATTAATTTTAATATATTGTTCGTCACTCTGACAGTGACAAAATTATTTAAACATATTTAGAACCAAAATAAAGATTTCTTTATTTTTAATTGTTAATGAGTATATTAGCATACTGTTGATATCTTTAAAACTAGCAATAATTGATGTAAAGTGTGTTATACAGTTTTAATGTAGAATATAATGTAGAGTCAAAATGTTTTAAAATATACAGGGTGTTCCATTAAAAAAAAAACCTACTTTCTAATAAAAACAATATTTTTGAGACATCCTGCATACTAACTGTCAGTAAAAGAGTCTATTCAAATAAACATTTGTTGAAATAAGTTTATTTTTGTATCTTGTACAGGGCCGAAGTTATTTCGTGTATAAATAGAGGTTGGGACACCCTGTATACATACTATAAAAGAAAATTAAAATTTAGTTAAAATAAATTAAATTATATTGCTACACATCCTGTATAGTTTTTGTATTTTTACCTTAAAACATTATTTTAAACTATACAGTGTGTCTACGTAAGTTGGCGTGGGAAACTTTTTTATTATTATTTTTACGAAAAAGTCATTCCTTATAAAAAGTTCTGCATAATTTAAAACCTAAAATGCAACCATCCGATATTAAATTGTATAAGTCATCTACAAGGTTTGGCCAAAATCGTAATTGTTGTTTATGAGTAAAGTACCTGTATTTTTGCTTAAATCTAACAATGTCATATAAAAAAGATGTTTAGAATTAAAAATTATGTTTAAATATGAAATTATGTTTATTTACAATTTTTTTTATTTTTTTTTTCTGCTATAATTGAAAAAAAATAAGTTTGTGTATTGGGGAATAATATTGTTTTAGCTTTGGTAACAGTAAATTTAAAAAGATTATATAATATTCTTATAAAAAATTAATAGTTATGAAATGTGTTGCACTAATGTAGAAACCTAAATTTTCATCATTATTGCAGAATTTGTTTTTCTCTCTTAGAAATAAATAAAACTGCATATTAAGAAATATTTTCTACACATCTTTTCATTATAATAATTTTTGATATTAGCAAAAATACAGGTGCTTAACTTTTGAGCAAAAGTTACATTTTAGGACAAACTTAGTAGAGATGACTTATACAATTTTATATTTGATGTGCGCTTTTAGGTTTTGGACCATGCAGGAACTTTCAATAAAGAAAAACTTTTTCGTAAAATTAATAATAAAAAACTTTTCCAATATAACGCCAACTTACGTGGACATACTGTATATAACGGTTTACAGCCTTAAGTTACCAGGAATTAAATAAAAAACACATTCCACAAAGAACATAAAGTATTTTAAAATATACTTTGTAATTTAAAGATCATTGGTTTATATTTTTATCTACGAGAGAACGTATAAGTTTCATAAATACCTTTAATGCGTTTAAGAATTTATTTTTATAATAAAACGATACTCCAGATAGAACATATCTGAAATATCTTTATGAAGAAATTAATACGGTGTATTTGTAACAACTAAAATACGTAGAAAATGTTTATGACAAGACCGTTATTTGGTTTTTAAAAATAACAAATTATGTGTATTAGCATTACAAGATTAAATTATTTTGCATATTTCGCATAAATTAACAACTAATAAAGGAAGTTTAGAATTTTTTAAAATTTACTTGATTTCTTATTAGACAGCTGAATATTTTTATTATGCGTACGACACAAACAAAGTAATTACAAAAGTTCAGAAAATAGAACAAACCCTCTATTAGGAAACTTGTCAAGCAATGTTTACTTTTGGTTATTCTGTTATATTCCTTAATAACATTTAACAGAAAAAGACGTGACATTGCTAATTTTCTTAGTAAAGTTAAAAAAAGCTTTTTTACCACTCACTATCCTAAAAGGTAAACCATTTAGAACATAGGCTTCTTTAAACTTTTTTCTATAAAAGAACCGCATCAAATTGAATTTATTTACCGACGTTTCCCATCGATTGCAGGAGGCACCAGTAAGTGTTCTAAACTCGTAAAGATTCCCAAAGATGCATCGTGCAATCGATGGCGAAACGTCAGTAAACGATATCAATTTGACGCCATCAAAACTCCGGAACCAAGATTTCTTAGTTTACCAAGACCGTAAAAGCTTCCGTTTTATACTTATAGAGCCATGTACAGACTTGGATACAATCGGGACAACATTGTCGGCCGACTGTATCTTGTTCAAAAATTTTTAGCAACAAAGTTGGCCAACATTTGCAAATACAACTGTTTCGCGTCCACACTAGTTTTCCATATTTAATGGAAAACAGGCGTCTTGCCAATTCCTTGGATGAAAACGCCCACGGATGTTGCCATGGCGGTTGCAACAAGTCGGCCGACCGATGTGCAACATTCAAGATACGGTCGACCAACAAATGTTTTCGCCGATTGTATCCAAATCTGTACGTGGCCTTCTGATAACTTGGTAAAATTTAAATTTTTATTGGTGGTATAAAAACAGCTTCATACTTCACACCACAGATAAAACAAACTATACTTTGGCCACTATGAATTAATATTGAAGACCTAGTAAGTAACTCCTGTTACTATAGCTTTAAACCAATAAAATACATATTTTATTGTGGTAACTAGGGTTACTGACTTTTTAAACCAATGAAATAAATTTTTGTTCAGGTGTTTTACCCAATTTATAGCGAATAGAGTATAGACATAATCTTTGGTATTAACTGTTGACACAAAAATGATGTTGACAGGACATATGCCGCAGTTCTATTTTAAAACATTTACTTAAACGTTTCCTGTTAAATTATTTACTTAAAAAAGCTTACATCAAAAAATCAATATTTTCATGGTAACTTGATATACATGCTGTATGCATATGTCATAAGCGTCAAGTCAAGAAGTGTGAAAATATGGAGTAATAAGTTTTATTGAATAAAAATGGTTATTTTCAATTTGTTGAAACTAGACTGTTTAAAATTTATAATTTACCGTAGGAGTTAGATTAAAGTTAAAATATGCAAAGTGTAATTTAAGTGATGCTAAAAAATATTGGTATAGTTTCTTAGCTTATTAAAAAAAAGTTCATATGAACATAATGTCTTTAATATATCTAACTTGTGTGCTACAATATCCTTTACAACTGTAGGGAAAAGTTGAAAGGTGGAATATTTGATGGTTACTCAAATACCACAGTTAATAAAAAATACAGATTTTATAAAAATTATGACTATTCTAAAAAGTAAAGCTTGGGAAAGTTTTGTGTTGAGTAAGACATTTTCTAGGTAACAATAAAGCACCAAATTATAAAGAAATCATTATAAAATATGCTGACAAACTTTAAGATTCTAGAAGCAAATATAAGTAAGAAGTTACGCCATCGACGCAATTATTTTGATAAATTTCCGGATAATTTAAGAAAATTAAAGTGTGGAACAGGAAGAGCGCTTCCACTAGGATCTAAAAGTAATGGAGGAAAGATATCAGGGTCAATGAGATTGTCACATGAGGGTAGACTACCGCTGGTCTTTACAAAGAGATTGCTTCTTAAAACAACATAAAAGATGAGCTCATAAAAAGCGTTTTATAGAAATATAATTTTTTAAAAAATTTTCCCTGTATTTACTTTGATGTATCCTAATTTAAAAAAAATACATTATAAATATATCTGATATTTTGTTTCTTGTTTTATTTATAAAATAAAGATTAAAAAAAACTAGAGCAAATCTTACAAAAATCATTGACAGTTTCATTAATTGTGGGCATAAATATATTTGAAATCAATCTTATATTTAGGGCAACGAAACCACTGTAGATCAGTGTTAACAATTCCAACTTATTTCCATAGGTTTATTTTATTTTTGTCTCGTATATTTCCCTAGCAAATGCCATTGTTACCATCTAAATCCCAGAAGTTTGGTCTATATGTTGAAAAATTCTAATTGTCAAACAAATTTATTTAATTTAACTTGAGTCAGAAAATAAGATATTGTTTTTAAGCTAGTGTTATATAAAGATTAAGATTAAGGTAGTTATTCGATGGGTGCTTTTGATTCTGTAAAAATACCCTAGGTCGATTAATTTATTCCTAGTTGTATTTATGCAGGAACGTCACATAAAAATCAAAATTATTGTAATGATAAAAATAACTTTGATGTGATAGCAAAAAACTTAAAGCAGATGTATACTTAGAACTCCTATATGCTTTATGTTTATTGCATTTTTATGTAAGGGACGATTTTCTTGCAGACTAGTGTTATTAGCATGTATAAAAACTAACCAAAACTTTTTAGGGTATTTTTCTTTAATTAACCCCTTTGCGATACGTCTGTTTGCATAACATCTATAATATGTAATACTACTGTACTAAAATAGATATTTAAAAAATTTTGTGACCAAAAACAATATTATTTTTAAAACAAAACTAAGTATATTATAAATCTTTAGGTAGACAATTTAATCCTGTTTTTTGAGTATAAGATAAATTTAATGCAGACTAAGACATGACACAAATAAAAATAAACGTATTTCTTTATTTATGTACTGGTATTTTAGGATTTTTTAATTTAGAGCCAATTTAGAGTCAAGTGCATATAAATATATTTTTTTGTGTGCTTGCCAGGAATGCTTAGAAATATTAAAAGTTGCTTTGGTGATGATTGGTTTACAAAGCCTATAGAAGCTGATCATTAATATATTTTAAATATTTCCAATAGTAAATGCAGTAAATAAAAACAAAATTTAAAAATATTATTCTTATTACAAATAATACTATATAAAAAACATATTTTTATAAATAAAATAATTATTATGACTTCTTTTTGCATCTTTTTTGCCAAGTTTAAGAAAATTTTATGCAAAATTAAAGACATATTTTTGAGAACAAAATAAGACCATTGTTTATACTTAGGGTAACTTAAAAGTCAGTACAAATATTTGTATTGTGTATTTTCAAGATCTTAGGATTTTAAGATTAATTGTCTTAATATTATTAATTAAGATTCAGATTAATTAGATTAAAATTTTTTTCCATTTTGTTAAGTTACCTTACTACCCTATGATTTAATCCAGCAACTCTTTTTTATCTTCGACGGCTGAAAGCCTAAATACCAACGTACTGAGAGTGACTTAGGAGATGTAAAAGGAAGTTAGTTTACACGGGACTTAAAAACGTAAATATTGAAAGGAAAAGACCTTTGCTGACACCAGGTTCCACATTCTAGAAACTCTACGGATTAAAGAGCGAACAGAGTGAGAAGTTCGGGGCCTGTCCAGTTGGACCGTATAGGAATGCATACGTGCGGCACCATGAGTAAGTAAAGAATCATGAATAAACTAACAGCTCTTCTTCGAATAGAATCAAGAGTGTTAAGTGTTGTGAAGGACGCTATTCCCCAGGCCTGAAACAATATTTAAAAGAGGGTTGAATTTGGGATACATACAAAGTGAATAAGTTAGAAGGGGAACAATACTTTTGGGCTCGAAAGACAAAACCAAGTCTTTTGAAGCCGCCGCTATATTATGTAGATACAATGTGTTTATGCCAGTTAAGGTTATTCTCGAAATCTAATGCTCACAATTTGTCCTTGCTCTGCAAAACTTGGCCACTCATAAGCAAACGGTGAGTGTTTGATGACTTTTTCCACGACAAGGAAAATAATTGATTGATACATTGTTTACATATCAGACTGGGTATTTTGGGAGGCGAATTATAAATCTTTTAAAAAAAATTAGTCGGCAACGTTTCATTCTCAAGATATTCATCATTAGATTTGAATAATAAACTAACCTAAATACACCATATTCTCTTTTTCTTGCACTCAATTCTTGCACTTGCTGCTAAATTGGCACTCAATATTTAATTTTCAACTTTTAAAAACTCATTTTTCTATTTATTCTATTTTCCATAAAATTGCAATCATTTACATTCACACACAATTCAGTCACATTAGCCATAGGCTACTGTGATTGAAAGTGAAACTTTAAAATTTTATGAAAAAGAGGGTAAAATAAATAGGAAATCGGCGCGGCGATAAATAAATAATTACCTATAATTGTGTTTTGGATTCAATATTAATACATTGTTTTTAAAATGAATTAAAAATTATAATTTTTATCATACATTACGTTAACCACATTTTTTAAAGTTTAAATTTATTTATTTTTTAAAATTTGGTAGCATTATATGTGGGTATATTTTTATTTTATTTTTTAAATTTTAAGATCCTAAATATTTTTCTTAATGTATATCACCTTTATTCCACATACAAATTGACAATAAATATCTATTAAAATACCGTTTACTTGAACTAAAATAAAAAAAAAGTGTTTTTGTAATATTAAAGTAGGTTTAGTATATTAGAGTATTTATTATTTTGACCGGAAGATTTAAAGCTGTAAAATATCAAAAGAAAATAATAGTATTATCTTACCTTTATTTAAAGCTATGTTATCCAGATTTTTGTGAACAAAACTGCTGGGATTCAACTGATACTTTTACAACACAAAAACTATAAAGATATATTTGGTTGTACCAAAAGTATAAATACCTGTTTTCCGAGCTTTTTCAGAAGCTTTTAGTCACCGAAACCTACCGGCCCGTTATTATCGAATTTTGAATGTGCATTGTGCCCTCAAGTCCTGTCGAAATTATTTTCTGCGGATCTTCGTGAGTAATTTTGGGAAAAGGTATTTGTGCCATTGGTTTGGAAAAGCAGACACTTCACTAAATATAGAGTTAATCTTACATAAAGTATTAAATTTATTTGTTAACAATAATCAGTATATTATCAAACAGTATATTTCACTCATAACTACTATAAAACTGCAAGTAGGGTAAAACGACTTAACTTACATAATCAAGAGTTAATTACAAACATATTGATAATTGTTAAACTCTAAAATTATTAATACTATAGCGTTTAGCAAATACTGAGTTAAAAAACAAAAATTTTAATGTTTAAGGGTATGGGAAATTCCTTCTTATAAAAAATCAAGATTTACGTTAAAAGATGTTTTTTTTTGTAGGGGGACTACAAAACTACAAAAATATTAAAATAGACCAAGAGAAAAACCGCATTTCTTAATAATTTAGCAAAGTGTTCAAAAATGACTCTGTCGACTGGTCACAATAATAAACTATGATATTTTTTGTATCTCTGTATTTAAATAATTAATGTAAACAATAATATACAAACCAATAATTTAAAGAACGTTTGTTTTGTTCTTAATATTAATTGATATTTTAATATTTGTACCTAGCTCTTGGTTAAATACGGTCAGTAAAGTTTGTTTACATGAATATTTTTGTCCTCTATTCTAAGCCTATTTTCTTATTTTCAGAAATATAATTTCTGCTTATAAAACAATAAAAAGATGAAATCCATTAAAAGAAAAATGCATATACAAATGTTAACGTAAGCATGGGAGGGGGGGTAAGATATTGCGTACTTTAGATGACATGGGGGAAGGAGGGTTAATAATTGTAATAAATCTGCTTACGTAATACTTGAACGGCTCCTTACATTAAACATATACATGCGTCTAAATGTTGCATCCGCGATAATGGAATGGCCCATCTTAAACTTTTGTTAACGTAATATCCAAATAAAACAAAATAGTCCGTTTGCTGCAAATTTAAAAGTTAAATTTCTCCTGTTTTCCATTAAGGAAATTCATGTGCTTATAAAAGAGAGTTCAGTGGTGGAAAACTTTTTCACCTTAATTTGGCGCAGGTCCCGTGTCTCTGTCGATCTGGCGCACACGTTGCGATCGATTGCGGTTGCAGGAAAGCAGGAATAGCAGAAATGCGCGGGATGCAGCGGGAATAAATAGAAGTGTGAGATAAAGGCCATTTACTTTGTTAGTAGTTATTAGAGCCGATAGAATTTTTATTTGACTGCGCACAGAACAAGGCAATATATTATTGATTAAAACAAAAGTACCTGTGAAATAATTTTTGTATGTTTATTTTAGGAAAACGATACACATATATAAGTATAACTATACATGAATATAAGTGAAAACTGTTTACTTCTTGTTTATTCTTTTCTATTTTTGCAATTACGATACTCATAGTCATAATTAAAAGTAATCCATTTTTAGGAAAAATGGTCAGATGCAAAATTTTTATCTCTTATACAGGGTGTCTCTAAAAGGTCTGTTCATAATGCTACCATAGGCGCGATTTAAAAATTCCTACTGCGTGTCAGCACCTTCATGGAGTTGAAAGGCAGTAGCAAATACGGACAGTATCACCTTTATTTTCCTCTTTAAACCCTACGTGAGTTTGGTGCTGCAGTCTTGGAGAAATCTAAAAGCATGCAAATGCATAAGCGGTTTGCGAATTCCTACTGAGTGTCAGCGCCTTCATGGAGTTGAAACGCAGTAGCAAATACGAACAGTATCACCTCCCTTTACCACTCTAAACCATACGTAAATTTTGTGCTACAGTTTGGAAGAAATTTAAAAGCATGCAAACGCATAATTTTATTTCGAATGAAATTTAACCTGGTAACAAAAGGTCTGTCCCCAAATCAGTCAAAGTAAATAAAACAGCTCAAATACAGTGAGATAATTAATACATAACCATTTTTAGAAAAAGTCATAGTTTATGAGTTCTTTTGGGAATTTTGTTATTACATATTCGGTTTTATTTAAAGGACAATTTTATTTTTAAAAATATTAAATTTAAACTTTTAGTTTTGTAATTGTATATTTTTACTTGATAGCTATTAAGCTATAATTTTTTTATTTGTTTTGTCTTTTGACTATGGTTAAACAGCAAGTATGTATTTATAATATTTATTATTTATTAAGCTAATAAATATTCTACCTTTTAATTAAAATTGATACAAGGTATTACAAAATAATGTTAGCAAAGCCAAAAAATCTGACAAAACATTATACAGTGCTTGTCTAAATTCTGGATCTCATCTCCGAACTTTTGAATTGTTTGGTATTTTTTCATAAAAAATTTAAGGACTTTAGTGAGACAACATAAACCAAATTTTAGATAGGTTAATGACAGATATAAATGTCAAACTCACAGCTGGACGCCATTTCAAAAAGAAAAAGGGGGTCTTGTGGCACATCATTTTAAAGCTCCTGAGGAGTACTTTATAACACCAAAATATAAAGTCGATACCTACCTTTACCTACTACAAATGGCGGTACTTTTAAAATTACATGAATACCTTTATTTAGATGGCCGTATTTCCGAATCTAATATAGTTAAATACACTTATTGTGGTATTTTCTTAAAGCACTTAAAGGATTTATTTAATGGTAATATTGGTGATACTATACAGGGTAGGACAAAAGCATAGATTTTTTAAGGACGCACCCTGTATAATTTATCACCATTAAAAAGATATCTAAAAAACCTTTAAGAAAATACCACATTAGGTGTATCTTACTTTATTCGTTTTGGAGATATGGCCATCCAAATCAGGTATTTAGGTAATTTTCAAAGTACCGCCATTTTTTGGGAGGTAAAGGTATTCACTTTATATTCTGGGGTTATAAAGACCTACTCTTCAGGAGTTTTTTATTTAAAAACAAACACTGACAAACTACTTTTAGGTTATAAACTGCGTTTAAAATTCACATAAAAACTAAAAGAAAACAACCGTAGGATTCAATTAAATGTAATAAAGCGGTAAAGTAGAAAGATTTAAGGCGAGGGCGAAGCGTCTCCTGTTGCCATGCAGTATGAATTCCAAATATAAAAACACATTTGCTTGTACTTAAAACATCCCAGGTTACAACATGCGTAGCAATTATAGGGCTGATTTCTGCGTTCTACTTTATGAATTCCTACGCGATATTTGTGCTGACGCGTAGTAGTATTTTTTACAGTGTTCTAAAAATAAAACTCCCATTAAATCCTTCGGCATTTCAGCACGGTAGGGTATTGTAGCGTAGTAGGAATTCATAAAACGCACCATAGACCCTTGGCCCAAAATACAACGATCTAACGCAATCTGCCTTTGTCAAAAAGTAATCGTTTTTCGAGATATAGGGTGTGAAAAGCTTTATTTCATTTAAGTTATTTTTAAATATTTTATTTAATATTGGAAATGTCTTTACCAAATTCGGTATACGAGTTTTTTAGAGTAGGAAATTAAAATCTTGCTGCTAAATGTAGAGGTAGCCACATACGGGACTTTGTTTTTGTTCTGTCATTATTTTTTTGTGCCTCGGTATATTATGATTCTAGTAAATAATTATTATTTTTTTATATTTTTTGCACAAAAAAGGTGTATTTGATAATTATCGCTACGAGCAACCGAGATATTTTGGATTTAACAAAGAAAATATTATATATGAAATAAAATATATAATATTTTCTTTGCATCCCTTAACGATTTAGTAAGGTGACCCTTCTTTTTTGAAAGGTCTCCTAATTGGTATTACAATTTTTTTACGCTAAAAAATAACGGTTTAAACCCAATTTGTCTTCTTTAAAAAATTGATTGTTTTTAAGATTCAGGGTGTCCAAATAAAAAAATATATAGAAAATTTGACACCCTGAATCTTGCAAATCAGCAAACACACACAAATAAAAAATAAAGATATTCTTTATTAAGTCATCACGGCACCATAAAATTGCAATGTGATGGAATTATGTTACCATTCTTCGGGTACCATAAAGTACTATGTAATATAGATAGTGTGTATAAGGAAAAATAGAGGTTTTATTTAATGACATTAAAAAAATACTAAAGTTTTAAAGTGACTAATAGACGATTATTTATTTATTATTTTTAAGTCCCTACAAATTTTCTTCTATTTTTTATTAAATTAACCAATATTTAAGCTCAAAATTGATGTTATTTTCCTTATTTAAAAACTAATTATCTCCCCTAAGGAAAACATTATACAAGGTCTACCAGAATATGTAGGCAATCTCAACGAATTTATATGAAACACATGAAAATAATATGACAAGGTTCCATAAACTATTTTTAAAGCCCCTGTTTACTAATATATGTATGTGCCCTTACCCATGTGAGTTTTCTTCAATAACTTTTTTACGACCGTTAAAAATCATGCCGTTTTTTTAACCGCTAAGATGAAGTTAAAGTACTCCATTTTAGTTCACTACATAAAGTGGTAAAAAAGTAACTTTTTTAACACTTCGAAGCTTTTTTCACACTTTGAATTAGTGTTTTGTTTCTATGTCTACTACAGTGAACTTCAATATCAATTTATGCAATTTGCAATGTAACAGTAAACGCGACATTAACTAAACCAAACGGTCGAGTTACCTTTGACTTCGTCTAACTCTTTAACAATAGTGTTAAATATTTTAAGAACCTATATGTATAATAAAAGAAGTATTTTTAAACAGCTTAAACTTTAAGAAGCTAAAAAGATACTCTTGTTTGATATCGATAGATTGAAGCGTTTTTGACCAACACAAGTTTTTGTGTAGTGAGAACATCCAAAAACATTAGGTTATTCTGTTGTAATTGTCACTGAAAAAGCTTATCATATTATATTGTTTTTGTTTACTTTACAATAAATAATAATGTTGCAACATTGTGCAGGGTTTTATTATCTTCTAGAGAGCTAGAGAATGCATAAGTTAAAAGGGTGTCCATGTTAAATTACATACAAAATTATTCAATACAACCGTATTTAAGTTAAAAAAAATGGTTTCGTCGCGAACCACTACAACAGCCCTGTCGATTTGTATCCAACGACCTGCAACCGTACTTACCTGTACGACGCGTCGAAGCGAACGCCGTCACGAACCAATTCTTTTGATGTTATTTTACCGACAGGCTGTGGATCGGGGCAAACCTCCAGCTGCAACACTTATCTGGTCCGCGACAGCTCGCTTTGTCGTCCAGGTATGTACGGTTGCAGGTCGTTCTACATAAATTTAACTGGGCTGTCGTAGTAGCTCGCGACTCGGTTGCGTTGCAGGTCATGGTACATAATATGGACGCGGCTTTAGAATTAGTGCTTGTGTAGTACAAGCAATATAACAACAATGACAATTTAGAATGACATTTTATAAAATATATTTAAAATGGTTGTCAACTTAATAAAAGTATTTGCTCGTCTTAAAAAGGAAGAAAAACCTAAAGTTCAAGTAAGTTTTAAGCCAAGTTAAAAGATAAAAATAAAATGTCTTTTTTTTTATTTAAAACGCATTTTCAAACGTTGTTTGACCCTTTTTTTATATAATTTAGTTGTATCTAAACAAATACAAAGAAGATCAATATAAAAGGTAATGCATTGTCCCAAAGTATATTTGCAGCACTTAGTTTTAATAACAGTACAAGGATATACTATGCGCATAAAAATATTTAAATTGTTCAGGAATTTTTTAACTGTGGATAGTCCACGAAGGCTAAAAGCCGAAATACCAATGCACCGTGGATCTCGTGTCTTAATAAGGTAATTGTTTATTTATCGGACACCACGCCGATTTTGATGATTTTTGGCACACGGGTTTTTTTGGGCGCCGAATATGAATCTAAAAAAATTATTGGCAACGTTTCGTTCTCGAGATATTTATCATCAATCTTAAATGGAAAACTAATCTTAAATTCACCATATTTCCCTTCTATTTTCACAGGTAGTGGGTGGAATGTTATTTTATTTTCTTTATATCTTTTTTTTATTCATACTTTTACAAATATTTGAAATAAAAACTTTATATGCTAGATTTTGTAGGGATTAGACATACCATTATTTATAAAATACATATTTGCTTTAATACAAACAATATTTGTCAAATACCGTTGTAGCACACCTAAAGTTGTTGGTTGGTTAAGAAAATATTATTGCTGTTAAATTTTACAAATACTTTTAAATTAAAAAAATCGATAAGTAATTTAGTAAGTAATTACTTAAAAGTGTCAAGTTAGAATTATAAAAGTCAATTTTATGCAGCAAATGTTAATAGAAAATGTAAAACAATAAAAGGTTATCACTTGGCATTTAAGTATTTAGTCTTAATTTTTCTTGTTACCATTTTGGAATATTTTTAAAATAAAGGTACTTTTAAACAGTTTTTAAACTTATTGATTCAGTGTGTTTTTCTTGGACTTTAAAATAAAACTTACTTAAGCTTCTGTCGTTTTAAACCATATATTAACTTGTATGAAAAAAATTGAGGGACTGCATGGCATATATTTTTATTTGCTACATGTAATTTGTTTTCCTTTTATTATTAGCGATATGACATTATAAAACAACATGAGAACTACGAAGATATCGTATTCTACAAAGATGGAATTGAAGATACTTATGGTTGTGCAAAATTTAGGTGAGTTAAAACAAAACAACAAAAAACAAATCCGCCGTACAACTTGTTGAACAAGAACAACATAGATTACGTCGTAAAGTAAGTTGCCTTGTCTATGGCCCTTTTAAATGACAACGTATTCTAGTCGAGAGGTGACTTTTCTGAAAAAATAGTTTTTGTAATCGTTAAAAAAATTGTTGTTATTTTGGATTTAGAAGAAAATTCTAAAAATTTGATTTTTTTACCAATCCCGCACTTAAAATTGCAATTTTTACAAACCAAAAAATAAGTAGAAAAAAAGAGAATCTCCGTTTTGTAGCTATAGCCTTTTTTTTCACCCTTTCGGGGTCATCCCACCCAGGTCCGACGCTTGCCCCCTAGGTGGTGCACTGCAGCCTGAAGGCTTATTGTACCTTGACCTCTACTCCTTCTCATTCACACACCATTCATTCCATAACTTGGATGGTTGTTGCTCGGTCCGCATCCCCGAGCAGAACACCGTGTGCCGTTGCCCAAAACACCGCTGTCGCCGGACACCCATCCAAATTATGGGCGCGCATTCCACTGCTTAACTCCGGAGATCGACGCTTGCCGATACAACCGAAGGAGCCACAAGCGCGCTTGTAGCTATAGTTAAAGATATAAATGGGCTAGAGACAATGCTTAACAAGAGACTTAAAAGAGAAGAATATTTCAGTAACCATTGTGAGCAACCCCGGGTTGTAGCTCTCTTATTTATAATTTAAAGTTGAAAATTGGGTTTCAAGCAGCCGCTTTGGCGCTGGCTTGCCGCCACCACGTCAACTAAACACTTAAAGAAATATAGCTTCTATGGCAAAAACATTAATACATCTTTGTTGAATAACATATCCTTCATAGGTTTTACTTGTAAAAATCTCTTTCAAAAGTTTAAATAATGTACCTATACATACATACTCTTTTGCCTTTGGGAGCGTTTCTTGTATACATAGTGGACAAGATGTCGTTTTAAAAGTTTAAAAGTTTAAACAAAACATTTAAAATAAAAAATTCAGAAAATATCTTGTCAATTTGTTAATAAAAACAATATATAACAAATGACGTAAAAATATCAAAGCTTCTAAACTAAAAGTAAGAATAAGTTAGTACTTTTAAGCATACGAATTAAATAGAAAATGACTCTGGCTGCCTATGTAACGGAATCTTTGAGCCTAATTTTAACCAACTTCCAGCTATTCGATTTCTTTGAAACTTTGCACACGTATTAAGGACCCATGACAATGCAATAATCTGCAAACAGTATCCCTTTATCTTTTTTTTTTTTAATCGCCAGGAAAAAAATTCCATTATATTATAAAAACAACACCTAGGATGCCATCTGTTGGAAAAATTTCAAACTTTGCTATTAAATGAAGAAGAAATTTTTTAGTGGATTGCAAAATGTTGGCAACGGTCCAAACATTGCCTGGATTGCCATCTGTTGGCAAAATTTGAAACTTTGCTACTCTAATGAAGAAGAAATTTTTTAGTGAGTTGTAATCTTTTGCAAATTTTAAAATTTGCTACCATTGTCATTTCATAGGGGCTGGTTATTTTCTTTTTGCTGCTTAATTAAATAGTATGTTCTAATTTACTGTTATATTAAGAATTTTGTGCAATATAACGAACTAAAAAATGAAAAATAATTAATAGTTTAAAAAACTAAAAACACGCTTTTATATGCAACCGAACTAAAAATTAAAAAATAATTTTTCATTAAAAAAATATTTTCAATGCAGTACAATGACACAAAATTTGCTTCATTTTGACATCCAACCTCTAAATATTTTATTTTTTAATTTTTAATCTAGAGTTCCATGAATTTGAATGTAATGTCGATATACTGAGAATGTCATTTTATATTCAAATAAGTAAAAAATATAACCGGTGTTTATTAAAAATTATAAAGTTTAGGTCGTTTCCGAGTAAACCAGAAATAATAAAAAGAGATGAATTCGTCCATCAATGCACATTTATGTGGTATACCTACGTACCGAATTTTATTTCGATAATTTAAACAATAAAAAGTTATAGGGTGACCCACTGGCTAGGCATCCCAGTACTTACCTAGAGTGAATTTTTGTCAGAAACTACTGAACCGATTTAAAAAAAGTAAATATTAATACAAAGATAATTTAAAACCCTTTGAAACAAGATATCACTTAAATCTTCTTTCAATTTAAACTTTTAAGGTTTGTGTTGGTGAGGGAAGGGATAACCCTGAACAATTAAATTTTGACACAAAAATGTGTGTTCTTAAAATAATGTCGCTTAAAAATGTTGCAATTAGGCCAACATTACATTAATGTTACATGCCACACTGTACCTACTTAATTGATATATTCCTTTTAGGATCTAGAACCGCCCACAACAACACCAAAAGTGTTCATTTTAATTGCATTCTATTGTATTTTTGACAGTTTTGATACTCTTGATAGTTCAAGAACGGTTTCGGGTGGTTCTAGAACATAAAAAGAATACACCAAATATTGAAAAATAGACATAAAGTAGGTACAACAGCTTAAAAATAAAGTGAATTAAACGTCTGTAATAACAAACTTGTACACAAAATTGGAAAAGGGATTTAAAACTTAACAAACAGTAAAATGTCCTAAATTTAAAGAAAAAAGTACGAAATACATAATTATTTGGGTATTTGTTATTTTCAGATTTTGTCAAGTTTTTGATCAGGATAAGGACCAAAATATAATTTTTGATAATGTTGCTAAGCCAGTAGTAAGCAGGTAAGCATTTGATAAGATAAAAACATAATGATAATACCATAATATTAGTGTTTTGCAGGGCTTTAATGGTACAATTTTTGCATATGGACAGGTAGGCACTGTATAAATTTTTATTTTTTTAACTTAAAAATATATATGGATACTGCAACAATTTTTTGTCAATAACGTATAGCTTTGTTGCGTTTCTCTCTGTAACCTCTTATGTAGCAAATTTTTATTTTCAAATAATACTCTTATGGTAGGTTTACATCTGACATTTATTGCATGAAATTTATATCAGACAGAAATTCGGGCCGTCATAAACAATGAAAAATTTATATCAGACATAATAAACATTAGCTGTCTGACATAAATATTATGCAATAAATGTCAGATGTAAACCTACCACTACATGTCATGCTGTCATTTTGCTAAAGAACAATAAATTAAACATTTTTTAAAATACCTTTATCCTATGTTACAATTTTATAAACGGGAAATATTTAATTTGGTTTTTTATTTAAAATAACAAAGTAGCCCTACATCGGAAAATCGACCATTTTATTTTTGTGTTAACTTAAGTCATTATTTGGTGTTATTACTGAAAAACATTACTTTTTCTTGCTAAACAGTGACGTTGTATACATCACGTATTTTACCGTGTTTAAATACATACCGGACAATGGTTTAAAAACAATTTAGTTATCTTTGTCGGGCGGGCCTATGTATTGAACTTAAAAACTTATAACATGGGTAAAAATGGCAAGTGAAAAAAATTATATTTGGTATAAACTTAAGTACATATACTGCATATACATATTACCCTAAAAATATAGATCATAATCATAACCTAAAAGCTTATTGGGCTGTGAAGCAACGGTTTAAAAACCTTCTTGATTCACAAATTTATATCATCATATTCAAATACGGTTTAAACCACTTCAATAAATACGGTTAGCAAAAAAATATGACTTAAATGCCGCCACCAAATGGCGAGAATATGATAAAAAAAATATTCGCTGGCAAGATGGGTAAAAATATATGTACACTCTACATTTGTGTTGGCCATGTAAACGAGTCTGTTCACATCTAAAATTTATTTTTCATAAAAGAAAAAAACATTATTCAATAAACTATGTGTTAATAAAATTTAAATTAAAACAATGCTATTAAACCATAGATAACCTATATTTAGATCCGCAGTGACAAGAAGCATTTTTCGGATTTTTACGACCTCGCACAGTTAACAAATGAAAGGGTGGACGAACATGCGCACTTAAAAGCCGTGGCAAAATACAAACACCGGCACGCGGCAACGCTCATTAGCTACCGTACTTCGAACAGTAAACCAGAACGCCGTCGACAAATTCTTTTCGATAATGCGGTTAGTTTGTTTGGCACCAGGTACGTTTACCCTCAACTGGCTAACTTTTTGTTTCGCGCAGGTTATAACATTGGCAATCCATCGAGATCAGTGTATTAAACTAGCTATTTTAATCTTTGCCTATAATAATAATCATTCTACCGATGCGGGTTGTTTTTGTTAGCTGAATGTTACTCGCGTATCTGAGCAAATCAAAACCATATTTTTGCTATGAAAGATTTTGAAATAATGTTAAACCACAATTTTGTTATTAAAGTTACTATATTAATAAAGTTGCAAAAATGAATGCTTTCAAAATCATTTTGGTATGAATGCTATACTGTTACATTGGTTTCTTTCATATTTCCATTTTATTGTTATAACAAAAACCATATGACATATGAACTGTCAATACACCCCTCCGAAAGTTTTAAAATACTTTCAATGGAGACAATTTGCACCTCTTAAAATAACAGACTTTTTTGGTCTCCTTATGGTTATCATTATTAAACATAACGATTACGACAGCAGTTTTAGATAGATTTTGCAACCTCTTTTAAGAAATTTATCTTGCGTTTGCGCTTTCGACACATAACCTTATTTTTGCCTGTGGTTCACCGATTTTAAAGTTTACGAAAAATCAGTACTTAATTTATTCTCCATAAGTTATATATTGATAATTTAATATATATGCAAACAGTTCTCTTGATTTTGTTTTTTAGAGTAGATGTAAAATGTAAACAATACAGTATAAACAAAAAAGCAAAACAAAAAATAAAGTTAGGTTTGGTAGTAAAATAAAAGCAAGTGTGCCAGATTGTAACATGTAAATTAATTACTGATTTAAAACATCCTTATAAATGCAAGTCTGTTTTAATTTCTTACCACTATTTTATTTTTCTTACTGCTATGGATTTTTCGCTAATTATTCGCTATGTATCGATGATATTTTAATTCATACGGTATTAAAATTTTCAACCTTCTTAAATAATTGATATTAAAAATTCTACAATTCGGCAACCACGCAGTTTACCAATAACGATAACGATAAGCTCTTCGGTATTCTTCCGTAATTAAAGGAGTATGCCGCCCGTATGACCGGTATGGTTAATAACGATAACGAATTATGTTTGCGTTACTGCGCAGTCTCATAATAACGCTTAACCACAACGGAATTGCAAAATAAGAGTGCAAAATGTCTCTAATAATAAGTGACATTTGTGACGTTATTACACAAAAATAATTCGACGCGAAAATAGAATAACTTCAAATTAAGAAATATGCTTTAATTCACTTTTTCACATAATTCTTCTTTTAATTTGTGCTTCTTTTTTAATCAGCAAAATGTATATAAGGTTTAATTTTGTCGTAAATAAATGAGATCATAAAAAACAATTAAAACCATTGTAAAAATAATTCCTATTAAAAAGCACTTACTAACTAACAGTCTTCGGAGATGCTAAATCCGACAAATAGAGCGTAACAACAAAAATGTCTCCGTGACAGTCTTTGAAGGCATTTAATGTTAACCATATCGACTGTCATTATTTTGTTTAAAAAGTTTATGAGGTTTAAAATAAATGGTATTTTGTTTTTAATAGGTAATATAAAATAATTTCAGTTTATCGACAAATATATGATGTAGAGTGTCACACGACAAACTGCAGCGATCAATTTCTCGAAAAGTAAGCTTTTGAAATTTTGAAAATTTGAGAACATGGTGGGATCGGTGAGAGACATACAACTAAAATATTTTTACAGTTGTAGCTTGCTTAATATAAGCTTTCGTACTGTAAATAAAAACATTTTTTATATTATACATTTTTTAGGATCTGCCTAAAATTCTAAACTTGTTTTATGTCCAAGTCCAAGTGTTGACTTTTAAAATATTTTTCCGGGAGGGAGTTTAATATTTAAAAACAAAACAAACAACGACTTTAAGATTTTGGTCATACTTATAATTTGAATAACTTTACTTGGTAAATTTTTGCGGTGGGGAATTTTTCTTGCTCCGGGAGATTATGAACCCCGGGCCACACCCTGAATTCAAGTCCTACTTATAGGTGTTTGTTTTTACCTATTTTTTTTTATCTTTATGACATCTCACGAAGGCTTATGCCTAAATACCAGTGTACCGTGAGTGCTGGGTTACCTTTTTTTTACCTATTTTAAGTTTTATATCAAAAATACGACTTGCAGGCCAATACAGAACTATAAAGTAAAAAAAACCTTTAATAAGTATCGGAGTTGAGTTCTTCGTGAAAGAAAAACATTTCTAGAATTTTGTATTGACATTTTGACAATAAAAAACAACAGGGAAGTTCAAAATAAACGTTAAAAGTTACATTGAAAAAACCTTAAAAATCAATTTTTTAAAATTGAAACTGCATACTTTTATTTCGTTGTTCTATTAAGCAATATAACTTAGTGTAACTTAACGATAAGTCGTACGTTATCACTTCTAAGTAAAATTTGCAAAAATCGAGATACAGTACTTTTCCTAACGATGGCAATATTGTAGACGGGCAGTGGTAAGACATATACCATGACAGGATCCACAAAAAACTACCAAGAAAGAGGAATTATACCAAGAAGTATACAGTACATTTTCTCATCAATTGAAAAAGTAAGTTGTATAAATAATTTTGTTCAGACTGTCTTTTTACAAACAAATTTTTTTATTGATAATGACTGTTTTTCGAAAAATTTTTGGTCCATTTGCGTCCTCTTGTTAACCCCATCTGTGGACAGTCTGTATATTTTTGTTTCTTAATAAGCTTAAAATGTATTGAAATATGATGAACAATAACTTTGACTTTGACAATAATTATTTTTGTAGGGTGAAGAAAAACCAACACTTTATATTTCTTTTATGGAAATATACAATGAAATATGTTATGATTTATTAAGTCCCAAAGAAAGTAAAACAGCATCACGTTTAGAAGAATTACCGTAAGTAAACTTAGAAATAACAATTGTTAATTCCTCTAAGATTTGTTTTCAAAATGATACACCGGGTGTTTCTTAAAGGTGTTCCTTTTTACTTTTAAGATAAGAAAGTAAAATTTGGTATGTAGATATTTGAAATAAATATAAATTGGTTAATTTATTATAGTTTTTCTGTTTTCTATCTTTCTAGTTTACCCAGACATATCTGTTACTTTCAAATTTTAAATGGCCCGACGGATATACAGGGCGTCCAGGAATATGTAGGCAATCTCTCGGATTCATATAGAACACGTATAAATAATGTGACAAGTTCATATAAAATATTTTTCCAAAGTTCCTCTTTACAGGGATATGTGCCCTCAAAAGACACCACTAAAAATCGTTTTTTTTTAATAACTTTTATATCTCCTGGTAAAATAAAATAATTTTTTACTATGATACATACCAGTTAGGACTCCATAAATTGGTATCCTTGTAAAATATTTGACATCTTACAGGATTACCTTTTTTTTAGCTAAGGATTTAAGCCACCCAAAAATTCTTATTTTGTTTCTTTATTATACAGAGTGTAAAAATAATTGAAACTATTGTGTAAGGGTTAGTCCGCCCCTGGCGATCTAATGAAGGCAAATGTTTAACAAGGATACCATTTTTACATTAAAGAGTCATTACTTGTATTTGTCATATTAAAAAATTATTTTAATATACCAAGTACTATAAAAGTTATTTAAGAAAAACGATTTCCAGGGGCGTCTATTAAGGGCACATATCTCTGTAAAGAGTGACTTTAGAAAGATAATTTATAGGAACTTGTCACATTATTTTCACGTGTTTTATGAATCCGGGGAATCCACATATTTTTGGATACCCTGTATATGACGTTCTAAATCGCCGAAAAACGTATTTTATAAATAAGTTACGGGTTCTCCTATCGTTGTTTAAAGTTTTACTCAATGCTTATATTATAGCATTAAATAACCCATCCTTCACCATAAAGTCAAGGATACATTATTATCACTTTAAAATTTATTTTTCTTTTTAAACAGCTTTGCATTCTTTTGTGACTGTTCCTCATAATATAAAAAAAAATAAAGGTGTATTACTTTGATAAAAAAACAATATTTATTAAGTAAAAAAATACACTTTCAATTAATGACAAAGAAAAACAAATTATTATTTACAGTATAATTTTGATTTCATATTGTTTAAGAGCAGTAACAACTAACTTACATTTAAACAAATTAATTGGAATTATACGCACACTCAACTACTGGTAATACTGTTTGAATTTATGCCTACACTTTGATAAAAATAAAAAGAATTGTATATAACAAATTAAAAATTTCCCATTTGTTGCAAACCCAATGGGTCACACTGTAGGTAAAACTTTTGTATTACTCTAACCGAAAATATAATTTATTTTTTATTAATATATTAATTTAATTTTTAAAGTCGAGGTTGCAGTTTTGGAAGATAAAAAAGGTGAAGCGCACCTAAGAAATATAAGTGTTCTACCAGTGTCGACAGAAGAAGAAGCTATGAGATTGCTTTTTCTCGGAGATACAAATAGGTAAATTTCTTTTTTAAAATGTATTATATAGTTTACTAAAAACAGCAACCATAATACTGAAAATAAGTATCTAATATGATGCGCTTATTTATAAATCATCAAAAAAAAAAAAAAAAAAAAAAAAAAAAAATCAGAAGTTTGAATTTGCAGCTTAGGTTTCTTTTAAACAAATATTCTTAAAATACTCGTATATATTTTTTTTACGTAGGTTAAGTTTTGTACGTTAAGTATAACACAAGGTTTAATTTAATTGATGGCTTAAAAACAGGATATAATTCTCATGGCCCATTTTAATAAAAAAGTTTTTATTAACTATATGTACTAAACCTCTTAACTTTTAGGCTACAGGGTTTAAAAGTTTAAGAAAAAACTCGCATTTTTATCCCAAGTTTAAAACTGGTTATTTTTATAGACTTTGGCACCTTACCTACTACTAGCATTTTCAAGTGAAAGACTTTTAATTATTTTACCAGTGGCATCTGTACTGGAATGAATATTGAAGATTTTACAAAAAAAATATGGTATGCCATTGGTTTCTCCAAAAATAAAAATCGTTTTTAAAACTCTTATTTATTTTTCAAACAAATATGACCTTTTAATCTTTTATTGTTTGATGCACCGTTTGCGCGTAAAAAAATAAAAACCGTTTTTGATGCATGTTTGGTATAGTGAAATTGTTTTAAACTAGTAGACTATTGTCCCTATTTTTAGTTTTTTTATGCAAAAACGGCGCATCTGAAAAAAGGCAGGGAATCAAATTTGTTGCAAAATACATGAAGTTTAAAAAATGTTTTTTTTTTAGAATAAGCAATGACGTACAATATATATATATATATATATATATATATATATATATATATATTTTAAAACTTCAGTATTTATCCAATACGGACACCACTGGTAAAAATACTAAAAATCTTCTACAATAAAAATAATCCTATTGGTGCTTAGTAGGTACGTGCCAAATTTCACTACAAATATCTCAAACAGTTTTAAAGTTATGATAAGAATACGATTTTTTTTAAACTTTAACACCTTGTAGCTTAAAAGTTATGGTTTAGGACTTATGGTATTATTAAATTTTCTTTCTAGAATGTGCTAAGAAACCATATCCTGTATTTTTAGCCCTCAATAATGTTACACCCTGTATAGTTTAGATTATCGTAAATGTATAAAAATTTTAAAATCTTTGTATAAATAGAATTTTTAATGTATTTTTAGGGTTATAGCTGAGACTCCACTTAATGAATATTCTTCAAGATCTCACTGTATTTTTACAATATACGTTACTTCAAGACCCAGTGATACTCAAGCTATAAGATATGCAAAACTTAATCTTGTTGACTTAGCAGGGTAAGTTGTAAGTTAATACTATCCATATAAAGTGTGTTTTGAGAAGTTTGCATGCAATTTTTGAATACTTTAAATTTAAAAAAATAAGTTATATACTTAGCTCCCAATTGTAATTATCTTTAAATTGAACCATACAATAAAACAAATACTTTCTAAAATTAATACAATTTACCAAAAGAAAGCAATCAATTATTTAACTAAGTTGCAACAAAAGAACTACTTTAAAATACAAATTTGCACATAATGCGCGATTTCGTCCGTAATGAACCCCAGTTTAGCTCAGAATGTCAAAATCACGAACGTGACAACAAAACAGTTTACAACAATTATGGTAGCTCAACGCTAGAACGGTCTCCCATCTTCCCTTTAATGGAGGCTTATTAATTTTTGCGCAACAATACACTTTTTTTTTTTTATAAGAGCAAGCAGTCCCTACTTAAAAATATTTTATCATTTTAATTTTAATAATTCTTATTATGTTAAAAAGTAACATATTTATTAAAATATTTAGATGAGAAAACCCAATACACCTTGACTAGTTTCAGTGTGCTCTTTAGGTTTTCTAACTAGGTAAAAAAAGAAACATTTAGGTATATTATTTAATTTATTTAGATTGGATTTATGGTGGTAAAAAAATATTAAATCATTGTAATTTTATAAATAAAAATATTATCAATTGCTCTTCAATACATTTAAGGCATGTATCTGCCATTTGTATTTAAGGTTCATATTCGAATTTTTCAACTAAGTTCGTGGTTCCTTTTAACAAGTTGGAAATATATTTTATTTAATTTTTTTATAAAAATATTGTTTAAATTTTAAAACTTTGAAATTTAACAGATAAAAAATATTGATATTAGTGTCTACGTACTAATATCGGATCATCCTGTATCGCTTTAGTGGAGCAGTAGGAAACCAAGAAAAAAATGCCCTAGGATGGAGCGCATTTTTTTTTGCTTTAGGCCGTGCTCCACGGGCCACTTAAAGTTGATATGGATCACAAAAAGCGTTTTCAGAGTAGCTAATCCGACCACAACAATTTTAGCATTGTTGGAAAACAGAACTACAAGCTGGCGACAGTAGACCAACCTCTTGGCCCATATTAACCTCAAAAGTTGCCCGTGGAAGCACGGCCTTAAAAAATACAAATATAGTGATATCTCAAAACTTTAAATTGATATAAAAAAGAGATGTCTTTTTAATATTTTATCTCTTTTTTTTCTTATTTTACCTTTATGGGGTGGTACACTTTGATACCACCGGGCCGTAAGCGAAAATAAAAGACCTTTTAACTGTGAAATAAAAACCCAGCAAATAGAATATTTATTTATAACTATGTGAAAACATCAAAAAGTAGGATTTAGAATATCCCTTATAAGATCTGGCAAGCCTATGTTTTTGTAGAAATATGTGGAGGAGCAGGCTTAGGAACATTGAATCATACTGAGACTCTTAGTATTTGACTACTGTTGTTTCAGAATCGTGCAATTCTGTACCATAACTATTTCTTTGTACTTCCCAAAGAGAAAAATTAACATTTTATCGCTAGTCTGAAAAATATTTTGGTATTTTAGGATACAGACAGAGATTCAGGCTGTAATTTTTCTTCTGAATGGTCTGCAAATATCTACTTTAGAATCAATATAGAAATGTAATGGTTTTTCTCATTTCCATACCAATTGGGCGCCGGCAAGATGACATCCCGTGGGTACAAAAAATTGAAAATGTCGAAGAGCAAGAAAAAAAATAAGACAAAAAGAGTCCTCAAGTAATAAAAACAACTTCCTTTAAATATTTTTATATACTGACCACAAAAAAATTTAATGAGCCAATAATAAAATTTACCATTGAGCCAGAAACACAACGAAAACATTTAAATTTACTTGTTAATAAGGCCTTGGATACCTTAAGATGATGGTATTATTAATAAAGCCAAATAAAACATATTTTGGTCTAATATCAGATATCCCATGTAACTATCCGATATAAGGCAAATTGTCCTTTGGTTAAGATTTAGTTTATAAGACAAAGAAAAGTTATTATTACTTTTTCTTGCATGCACAAAATTAATATGAACATATTGTAGACTCATTTCAACTATAAAGTAAAATTTAATAATTTACTTAAATGTCTAAAAGTGCGTCACTGATTAGCACACGTATAAACTCAAAGTTTAACAGTTTGAAAAAGTGACTTAACAACCCTCTATGTATTATTATTAGCATTTAAATATAATTTCGTGGCTTGAATTTAGCGCCATATTGAACTGTGGAGGGTTTTTTCATTATCGGATTACAGATTTCTGGGAATATTCAGTATTCGATATAAGGTAACTATCCGATATTATGTCATTACTATTTCATACATT
This sequence comes from Listronotus bonariensis, assembly GCA_014170235.1. NCBI lineage: Eukaryota > Metazoa > Arthropoda > Insecta > Coleoptera > Curculionidae > Listronotus > Listronotus bonariensis. The sequence goes on from JACEGR010000632.1 coordinate 49,746, forward strand.
TTCCAACACTATCCAATATTCAGGGTGGTGCAAGTGTACCCCCGTCTCGGCGCCCATGTTTATTAGCTTCAAGTAATAAACATTATTAGAAACAAACATATTTTTTTTTAGGAAACCATAAGTACTTGCAAATTTGCGCAAAGAGTATCTTTGATTAAAACTGAACCAGTTATTAACGAGATATCGGATCCCTATCAGGAAATATTGCTTCTTAAAACTGAAATACAAGAACTTAGAAAACAGCTTGCTAATAAAAGCACCTCGAGTTTAAAATTGGTAAAATATGCCTAAATTAATTACTTTCGTTTAAAGTAATAAAAGGGTAAAGTAATACAAATGTAATTTTGGCGCACAGCAGTTTTTATTTTTATTTTTTGACCAAGCAACTAAAAGTTAAACTTTTTAGTCTCTATTATTTTCTTCGTTTCTCTCTTTGTTTTCGAGAAAAAAAGTAAAGACACCTTAAGTCATTTTAAAAGTATCCATAAACGGCATAAAATAAAATCCAAAATTAAACAATAAACAATTTTGACTTTAGTAAATAGGAAAAATGACAATCTTCGATTAACTAAACGACTGCTTATTATTTTAAGCCAGTTGTTTATTTTTGTTTTTTTTTAAATCATATTGTCTATGATTACTTTTTAAAAGAAATTAAAGTTGTTTTAACTTTTATTCTAGAAAATAAAGCTAGATACGATGAAAATACATGAGACTAAAACACCTACTTTTTTAAATATTTTTAACGCCCCGTATCTAAGATATGAGAAAGTCCATACAGTATATATTTATAGAAACTTCTTTTATAAACCTATATAAGAAATTACCTCTTTAAGCTTCGTATCGAAGTAAGGAAACACCCTGTATATTTTTATGTTGCCTATGTTTTCAAAACATGGTAATCAATAACTTTTATAGACACTTAGTTTTTATTTTAATAATAACATTTTTTAAACTAAAAATGGAACACTGTCTAGCCTATTTTATTAAAAATTTGCCATGTATCATATTTAATTCTCCTAACAGAATGCACAAGTTAAATTAATATTTTAATTTCTCAGGAAATTCGACCTTTAACAAATGGACAAAAAGAACAATGTGAAAAACAATTAGAAAACTTTTAAATAATAATTCAGAAGAATGTTTTAAAATTAACTTTGACCCAGAAATGTATTTGCATTGCCTGTCAATATTAAAAATAAAATTAAAGCGTTGGAACATAATCAAATAAAACTACAAGAATGTAGTGAATATTACAACAATATTCGTAAGTGTACCTTGAACTCAATTTAGACTATGTATTAGTTATTGAAAAATTTACCCATTTAAGATGCTGCAAGATGTCCTGAAGATACTTATAAAACAACAAAAAGCAACTATACACCAAATCACTCTATTTCTTCATATAATCAAGAGGAGAGTTTGCAAGAAGAGTTTATGTCTATTCCTCAAAACAGCGAGGAAATTGACTACTACACAAAACTTCTTTCTTGCACGTATGAAAAAGCACAAATTCTTGCTTCAACCATTGAGGAGTGCCAAACTAATATCAGTTACATTAGGGAAAAACTGAATGTAATTACTAAAGCTGGAGACTGGCAAAGAAAATTGAAACTAGGTCTGTTAAACTTTGTCTAATTTATGATTTAATAAAATAAAAACACAATTAAAATATTTTATGTTTATAAATAAAGCTCATATTGTGTTTACTTTTACCAAAGGTATTATTACGAGAATATTTTAAATTTGATTATATTTTGTTAGGAATTTGTCTTTACTACAAAAACTGTCGTTTGTTTAATTCCTTAATAATAAAAATTATTAAATACGAATACTTTAATGCAATTTTGTTATATTAGTTATTACTCTGCTATATTCGTAAAACTACATGATATTATCATTTTTAGGACAGGAGCTAGAATATCAACAAAAAATATATAAGAATAGTCTACTGCAATTAAAGGAATTAAAGCACGAGACGTTGCAGCTAGAAACGGGGTTAAAAAAGGCTAAATTAAGAATGACACAAAACTTTAATCAATGTAAAAGGAGGCAAGATAACTTTCACATAGGAATTGATAAATCAAATGTACAAAAATGTTCTCTTGATGATGACGAAAATGTCTATGTAGATGATAGTGATATATTTGACCACGATATTAGAGGTAATATCGATCTAGATTACGAGAGAAGTGAATCTAATTGTCAATGTACTGAAAGTTACATAAATATTTTAAGACACAGACAATGTGAGCAATGTTACAGGTCTTATAAAATTGTTGAAACAAATTGTTGCAGTCAGGATAAAGATTATAATAAACATTTTAAAAGCAACCAAAATGGATATGGTTGCATTGACACGCTTAGATCAACTGAATTGTTACCAAAAATTAAAAACCTTTCTAAAGACAGCAGGTCCAAGGCTAGAAGCAAGTGTGAAGAAACATGTTTGCCTTATATTAAAAATGGAAGAGAATCATCTTATTATCAAATCATTAGCGATGAGAATAAGCATAATAATAACATAAATAGCATATCACACCGTAATCAAGACGAACAATATTACTGTAGTTATATAAACAATTATAAAACTGATTTGTTACCAGATTGTTTAAACCATCAACATAGTATTCAATGTAGTTGTTTAACTAAAAACCATAATTTCGTTCCCAATATCTCTCACTGTAGTACTCCAGAACAGATTATTCCTACAAATTGCAAGTATATTCAAGATTTTAATACTATATCAAATAATGAATCTACTGCGAAAGCAAATCATATTCTTGTGTAATTATCCCCAAATTAGCCAACCAACAATTATTACTTTAAATAACAATAATTTTGTCGAGGACAACAATAAGCCAAATAAATATTGTAACACAAGTCAAGATTCTGACACTGTGTCCGTTATTTCAAAAACTATTAGTAATGCCTTTGTACCCTTAACTAACATTTTTCCTAAAGATCATTCAGAATTACAACTTGTTCCAGATAAACTTATTAAAGACACGTCAAAACTAAATACCACAGCTGAAACTATTAGAAGAAACCAAAATAACTAATAGGTCCTCACCAAATTGTCAAGATATATTTGTCAATGCCAAAATTCCAACTGAAAACATTTTGAATGCCGACACCAAAATGATAATTAATAAAGAAAATAACTTAACAGAGTGCGACACCCTGGAAAAAGTTCAACTGTAGGTAAAAACCGGGACGAACATAAAAAGTACAATTTATTCATAGACACAGATACAGACGAATTTAAAAAATTATGGAAAATATTCCATTGACCGGAGATGAAAATATTGATAAGGAAATTTGTGACTTTTATAGAAGCAAGTTGTATGGGTAATTTATCTTTTTAAAATAATATAATAATATACATTTGTTTGAAATATCCCGCTGTTTTATTTTAAAATTTTATAGAGAATCATTGGTGTCTACTAAACCTATGGCTAATTGATAGGTCTCTAAAGACAAGAGTAATTGGGTTATTTATTTATAAATTAAAATATGTTTTATTAATTTAAGTTAGAATGAGCATACTTACATTAGTACAGAAAATGAAGCATTAAACCTGGCAATTCTTTGGTCCTGCATGGATTGACTTGAAATTTTAACAGAAGGTAGAGAATAGCCCAAGGATTTAAACCTATATCGAATAGAAGGGCGCCAAAACTCTGGAGGTGATTGCCACCACTCTAGAGGGTGATTTTTTTTATTTAATTTTAACCACAGAAATTGATTAAAAAGGTTATTCTAAGCAAAAAATGCTTTATACATTTTTTGTTAAACTAATATTTCTCAAGTTATTCGCAAATAAAGTAACAATTTTCGAGAAAAATCGACTTATTTAATAGGTTCTAAAAATACTTTAAATAAGAAAAAATATATTATTATGTAAAGTGCAGCTTTTGTAATTACCTAAATTTCTCTGTACGTAGATGTTCTGTAAAGTGAATATTTGACAGAATACCGGGTGCCCACGAGATCACTTTCCGGCTGCCATTTTTGTATTTCTTTATCGATACTAACGAAATTTTTATTTGTTTTTTAAATAAGACACCCTGTATATTTTTGTTTTTCAGATTCTCCAGATCATTTTTAGTCGATATCAATATTTTAAAACAAATTTTGGTCAAATTTTACTTTTAAATTAAATTTTCAATTTTTATCTAGACTGCCATGATCAGTATAAAATCACTCCTCATACTTAACTTACTTTCAGAAAAATACGAAATCGATTTTATCTTTTAAACTTTAATATTAGAGGGCTCTAAACTTAATTTTTTTAGTTTTTACTTTAGCTTAAAAACCAAAATAGGACTATGTCACTTTCATAAAATTTCTAAATGCAGTATTTCACAGAAAATCCAACGATGTAAAACATTACGACACTTTACTTCATCTTCATTTAAAAAACAACATTAATTTTGTAGGAAAATAATTTTCATGGCAACTACAATAACTGCAACGTAGGCCATTTAGTATCAAAAACATCATTTTCCTACATAATAAATGTTGTTTTTAAAAGACGATGAAGTAAAGTGTCGTAGTGTTGTACATCGTTGGATTCGCTGTGAAATACTGCATTCAGAAATTTTATGAAAGTGATATGATCCTATTTTGATTTTTGAGCTATGGTAAAAAACTAAAATAAATAAGTTTAGAGCCCTCTTCTAAAAAGTTTAAAAAGATAAAATCGATTTTGTATTTTTCTAAAAGTAGGTTAAGTATGAGGAGTGATTTTATAATGATCATGAGAAATCTAAAATTTAATTTAAATTAAATTGTCCAAAATTGTTTGAAATAGGTATTGTATTCAACTAAAATGATCTGGAGAACCGAAAATAAAATTATACAGGTGTCCCATTTAAAAATTAAAGTTCCAGTGATTTCGGTGAAACCGGAAGTCGTAATAGTCTGTCATATACACCCCAAAATGACTTTTGTATTAGTCTAACAACCTTACCAAGTTTCGTCAGTAGCGATATAGAAATAAAAAAATGGTAGCCGAAAAGTGATCTGGTGGGCACCAGGTATAGCCGTTTAAAACCTCTATTTACGAACGAGCACCTCCTTTTCGAGACCTTTAAACTCACCCCATTTAAAAACCAGGAAATCCTAAGAAATTTAATTTACAGGGTCTTATAGCTCCTGAAAAACCCTACAAAATCGTTTTCAACAAAAATTTCTAGCATTAAAAAAATGGAAATACGGTAAAAATCAAATCATTTTTTTTAAATTCGAATATCCCTCTTTGAAGCATAATAATCTACAAATTTTTTATGAAATTTAGCATTTTAAAATGGTCAAATTTTTTGGACATATTAATAATACATGTGTAATGAGAATGCAAAGGTAAATGTATATTTTAATTAGGCTGGTAGTAAGGGGGCTTTTTTCATTGACTATTTCGTAAAAAAACATCGGCATTGACCTAATTTTCATCATAACTCACTCAATTTTTATTATAAAGACGATTATTAAAAAGAAAAGAAGGGTCTACATATGTACTTAAAAAAATCGGTTGTCTGCAAAGTCGGTTTACTGACGATGGTTGAACGTGACAACGTCGAAATCATTACCTTTATCGCCGCAACTATAAACAATTGACACCAAATTCACTTTTCACTGCACGCTCACCCAAGAAGAAGAGAAACAGATGTCGAACGACCCGGAGATTGTGCCTCTTTGTCGCTCTCGCTTGCACTTCAAGCCCTAAATGGAACGCGCGAGGTAACGGCACATGAGTCATGTTTTTTGGTGCGTGCAGCCGGGTCCATTGAATTATAAGACATTGTCACGTCAAAAAATCGTCTTATTATCCTAACTTGCAAATTGTTGTAGATTTTTTTATGAAATTTGGTACAAACCTACTAAGCACCAAAATGATTTTTTAAAATTAAGCATTTTTAAATATTTTAACCAGTAACGTCCGTACGGGATGAAGAGTGAAAATTTAAAAAAGCAAAATATGGTAAGCCATTACTTTTTCCAAAATAAAAATCATTTTTAATTTTTCATTTATTTTGCAATAAATTTGACCCGTTGACTTTTTTGTAATCATAGGCGCAATTTGCTTCGGTTTTTAGGGGGGCTGAAGTCTTGGTAGTCCCGAAAGGTATAAGGCAAGCTTCGAGACTTTGCAAAGAAAATTGGGAAAGATAAAGGGATTTATTTGTCATTACTGCCACAAAAATGACCTACAGTTGGTTAAAAGTGGCACTATTGACATAAAAATCGCTTTCTCTTATCGCTTTTAGGTTTTAGTCAAATAAGTTTCGGCTTGGATACTGGGAATCTTGGGAGGGCTAATTTTGTCCAATTTCCTTTTGGGGGCTAAGCCCCCTAGCCCCCAAATTGCGCCTATGTGTACTATGCACCGATTTTGCATAAAAACTAAAAATAGGGTACCAGCCCATGGCGCCGGCTGGATAAATTCCGGGAGGGGAGGCACCAGGCAAGTGGATTTTTTTATTTATAATTTCTCACCTTTAAAATCGTCACTTGGGCAAATGTACCATATGGAACTATCTTCTTGGGACCATGAGACCGGTGGACCATCACAACTAACTTTGCATTAAAAACCAACTTAACTTATTTGATTAACTTAAATTAGTACGGGCATATCCCTAGGGATAGCCCGTACGGGGCTGAACTTAAACTTTAACTTTATACTTTACTTCACTAACTGCTTGTTATCTGATAAACAATCAATCCCCGTCTTAAAATTTTGTTCTCTTTAAATATTAAATTTTTCAGTATTTGTTTTGCATTTCTAGGCAACTCTGCTTGTTTAATGTTTTTGTTTTATTATTATAAGAGTAACCTAGAAAATTGTTTGATTTCTACTTTTAAACCTTGACACTTCACGTATTGTTTTATGTACCAAATTTCCCAATGTTAAGTAACCCAATTATATTTAAATTTCCCAAAAATGTATATTTTTAAAATTCCCAAAATGTATACTTTTTTATACTAGGTGTTCACATATGCCCCTTCCCTGAAAGCGTTGGACCCACAACGCTATTAGAAATCAGACAAATTTACTTTAAACCTTTAAAAAAAAATTAGCAATATTATCGAAAAACGATAGTTCCATATAGCTTACAAATATTTAAAACCTAACATTATGTTACTTATTATATAAATTATATTTATCGTAAATAATCTTAACGTTTTATTAAATTTTTTGTTTTTTCAATTAATTTTTTTTCCAAAAAATGCATGAAAAAATGTAAAAATAGTTTTTTTCTAAAAAATAATTCATTTAGGTTATATTTAACATTATGACTCTTTTTTTTTTGAAATTTTAAAAAATTCTTCCGGATAAATTATCTAAAATAATTATTTAAAAAGTTCTAGAGATGTTTTTGCTGAAATAATTAGTTCAAATAAGATTTTAGCTTAATTGTTAAAAACCTTTTTTAAGCTTTTCTTTAAGTAGGTACTTTAAATAAATATAGTTTTAACGGTAAGATTATTTTTTAGACAAAAAATGACCTAATTATTGTTACTCATAAATTGTAATTTTTTTATTAATCTTTAAGTTTACTAGATATTTATGTACTACACAAACAGCTAAATAAGCAAAAAAGTTTGTGTTATTTAAAACTGACCAGTCCTGTAACAATAAAAGTGAACTTGGCCTTGTCTCGTCAGCAAAACGTTGAACCATTAAAAAAGTAATTCAATGATTTATTTAATATACCAGTGGGAAAGAAAATAATTAACTATGTTTTACATGTACTATTAATTAGGTGATTTTTTTCTATTTTATCTTTTGCTCTTTTTTAAATTTATTGGATAGTTTAAAAACAAAAAATATCTCTTACATAAAAAGAAAATCAATTTTTCTTTTATATTTATACGTAGAAATTAACCTAATATTCCACATTCTTCTTATACTAGACCTTTATAAAAAAATTGCGTCCACCTTGCCTGCCTGTCCATGTCCTTGATGGTGCGTTCCATTGGCCATTTGTCCCGTACTTCTCCACGTACCATTGTCTGCCTTTCATTCCCATTTTCTTCTTCCACATCAGGTTACTGCAACTTCATGCCAATTTCCCCATATCCTGAGCTTTCTCAGGGCCGCTTAACTGTCTTGTACCCCACAATTCAAGACCATACTTCAGAGCTCTTCCCCATACTAGAGCTGCGGCTTCCAGTGCTAATGCAGCCTCATGCTGCTTCTGAACTCCGTCTTCACGACGTACCATACAACTTCGACACAAATAAATATATTTCCATATTCTTCTTTATCACCTCTGGCTAACACCATTTAGCCATATTTGAAAACTGAAGATATACCTTATCTTCCTTTTCTTGTAGCTACGCTGCTACCTCCTTGCAGCTACGCTACGCAACATATTTTTTCCCCATCTTCGTCACTTTCACACACATTTCTTCTCCGGGGAACGGGACGCCTTTACCATATATATGGTATTTTCTTCCACAAATAAACTGAGGGGTAGGAAGGGCGTACCATAAGCGACTTTTCCTATCGCTTCACAAAGGGCACTGGAACTGGGGCGGGCACAGCTTACCATAACCGACGTTTCACAAAGGTCACTGGGAACGGGGGCGCCTCCACCATATGTGACGTATAAAATTTTGAAATATATATATAGGGCTACTTTACGTCACTGGGCAAATGTACCATATGGAACTATCTTCTTGGGACCATGAGACCGGTGGACCATCAAAACTAACTTTGCATTAAAAACCAACTTAACTTATTTGATTAACTTAAATTAGTACGGGCATATCCCTAGGGATAGCCCGTACGGGGCTGAACTTAAACTTTAACTTTATAGTTTACTTCACTAACTGCTTGTTATCTGATAAAACAATCAATCCCCGTCTTAAAATTTTGTTCTCTTTAAATATTAAATTTTTCAGTATTTGTTTTGCATTTCTAGGCAACTCGGCTTGTTTAATGTTTTTGTTTTATTATTATAAGAGTAACCTAGAAAATTGTTTGATTTCTACTTTTTAAACCTTGACACTTCACGTATTGTTTTATGTACCAAATTTCCCAATGTTAAGTAACCCAATTATATTTAAATTTCCCAAAAATGTATATTTTTAAAATTCCCAAAATGTATACTTTTTTGTACGCATCAGTACTACAAAAATTATCTCATTTTACACAACCGTTTCAATATTCATGCATAATACGGAAAACTCAAGCCAAAAATAACAGTAAATATGTACTAGTAATGATATACAATGAATTGAAGATATGCTCTATATTGATTTGGCGGATTCATTTATTCAATGGTATATTTTGTTGGGTACACGCCAAAATTTATCTAGAAAGAATAGGTACCGCTTCGGTCCTGGTTCTGTGGTATACAAACTGACCCTGTTTCGCTCTATTAATATATATGAATGACATAAGTAACTGATTTTCCTAAATATACCTCAGTTTTAGGCAAAGGTAACCAAGTGTTATTTAAAATAACTGAAATTTATGCTACACAATTATCTTTCTTTAATAATATATACGCAGTTTCTTTAATTTTGCGTTTTTAAAACAAGTTTCCTTTGCTAAAATACTCGAAGCATCCCAGTTTATTCTACGATTGTTACCAAATGCCTGTAGACAGATTTTTGATTTATAAAATTCCTGTGTTTTGAATGTATGATCATTTGTTCTTTAGCGGGTATAAAATTCCATGAACCCATTCCATATTTATTGAAGAAGACTTTTTTCTTTGCTCTTCAATTTATTTGGCTACAAAATTCAATCCACTTTTACTTTTAAGGAGACTTATTGCCCCAGGGCCTTTACACCTCTAAATCCGTCCTTACGAACTAGTTTACAGAACAAAGAACCCAAATATGTAGAAATTTAACTTATTCATTTATAAATAACAGCATAAAGCCTTTTTAAATTCTTGACATTTGTGATATAATCAAAACTTTTAAACCTTTTTCTTACTTTTTTCCACTTTTTAGTCCTTTACTATAATACACTACATATACACTTACCCCTTGTCAAACAAAACTAAAAATGGATTTTAACTTGGACAGTCTGCCCCAACAAACCGTCTATATTTAATTTAAAAAATATATAAATAGCAACCATTTGCTTATTGTTTTTGTAAGTGTGCTACAATTATTTAAATCCCTTGGGGAGAGGGGAGGGAACCCAGTCCCCGCTCCCTCCCTAGACGGCGCCCATGCACCAGCCTACTAGTTTAAAATAAATTCTCCATACCAAAAATGCATCAAAAACTGTTTTTATTTTTTTACGCGAAAAAGGTACTTCGACAAAGAAACTTTAAAAGGTTAAATTTGTTTAATAATTTTTGTTTAAAAAAAGCAATGACGTATCATATTTTTCTGAAAAAATTCAGTATACACCCCGTACGGATGCCACTGGTGGAAATAACTAAAAAGCTTTACATTAAAAAAGCCCATTGATGCTTAGTAGGTTCAGGTAAAATTTTATAAAAATATCTTGAAGAGTATTAAAGTAATGATAAGAAAATCGTATATTTTTTAAAAACTTTGACACCCTGTAGCTGAAAAGGTAAGACGTTTAGGACATATATTTACTATAAACTTTTCTTTTTAATGTAAGCTTAGGAATTATACCCTGTATTTTTACCCATCATTTAAATTACACCCTCTATAAAGAGTTATCTTCAACAAAGGTACAAATGGTGAATGCGCAAGAATAGTAATAATTTCCAAGACTAAATGGGAAGCCCCTGGTTTTTTAAGAACAGTTACTCTTTTTCTATTACATACAAATATGCAAGTATGTTTTTAATTCAAATATTAATTTAAACAATTTTTTTAAATAAACCTTACTACCCAGGGTCATCAAAATTAGGTCTAAAGAAAATCAATTTAAAGGATCTTTTAAAGAGTTTTAAAAATATTAAATATAATATACTAAATTTTTAATAATTTTGGATATACATGGTTGTCCGCAAATTAATGGTACACAGAAAAACCACAGATTCCTTATGTCTAAATATTAGGATTTAACCAAACATACCTATATCCAAAAGTTGATAATAAGGAAGATACAGGGAGTCAAATTGATGACAAATGTTTTTAATTTTTGTCGATAATTTTCGATATGTTTTAAATATTTTAGTAAAACTCGGTATTTAGGGTGACTTGACATGAACTAATTCAGATCTTATATTAATTGTTATGTTTAAACTAGAGGAAGCTAGCTACACTATTTAAATTTCTTTAAAACGTCCTAACTTTTTTGTGCTACTCGACGTACCTCAAGTAAACCAGTAAACTCCCACATGCTTTCTACACAAAAAAGGTATACTTTATAAGAATGGCTTTGAGTAACCGTTTTTAAGTTATTTGCATATAAGTGGTTTAGTGCAACCAAAAAGTATATGGAGGAATACATTAAACGTGATTAAACCATTCGTTTATTATGAGACAGTTGTAGTTAATGACTAATACGCCGTTTTTTAAAGGAATTTTTTGCAACTAAACCGATTTAAATTTAAATATCTTGAAACGGTTGCTTAAAGCCATTCTCATTTTAGTATAACTTTTTTGTGCAGAAATTATAGGGAGGTTTACTGGTTTACTTAGATGGTATCTAAAATGTAGCACAAAAAAGTTAGTATATTTAAAAAAATAAAAGGTAAAACAGAGGGAGCTGCCTTCTGGTTTACACATAAAAATTATTATTAGATTTAAATACCTTATGTCAAAAACTCTGAATACCAAGTTTTAATAAAATATTCAAAACGGATTAAAAATTATAAAAATAATTTAAGAAATATTTTTTTTTACTTTGACACCCTGTATCTTCCTTATTATCAAACTTTTGGATATAGGTATGTGTGGTTAAAACGTATTATTTTGGCCCAAGGAATATGTGGTTTTCTGTGTACCATTAATTAGCGGATACCCTGTATAGTCATTCTCAGAGGTTTTATAGTAAGAATTGTAAAATAATTTATTTCATCTTTCAGTTTTTAAAATCTGGACATCCAACTCTGAAAATATAATTATTCTTCATTTTATGTATGACATGTCCATGGATGTTTACAAAAGGACAAGTGGACCAAAAATTTTATTTTTAAAAAGAAGTCGTTCTTGATCAAAATTTTTGCTTGTAGAAAAATATTACTCACAAAGAAATCAGGTTAATTTATCATACAGGGTTTGCAAAAACTTAAAAACATGATTTCTCCCCAAGAATAAACCATATTTATTTTTTATATCGAGTAAAATATCATTTAAATAATGTATTTAGAATTAAGTTTGCAATCGACAAAAATAAAAATACAAAATTTTATTTAACTTTATAATTTAGAATAATCGCTTTAATCACATTCGGTTACAGCTGAAAAATATAAAACACAGTAAAAATTCGGGAAAGAAGGTTTTAAAAAGCTACTTATAAAAGTGTTTGCTTCCACTTTATTATAAAAATTGTAAAAAAATAAATAATATTAAAAATAATTAATAAAGTAGTTTAAAATCTAAGATTAAAGAAACAAAGCAAGATACGAAGAAAATACAGGAGACTAAAAAGTTCCATTTTTCATTCATTAATTATAAAAAACATAAAACGTCAAAAAGTCAGTGGCGTACTTCTTTTGCTCAATAATATAAGTTGCGGTTCCCACTGAAATGCCAATGGACCCAATAATAACAATATGGTTAGGGCATAATAAACGCCTTATTACTTTAAATAAATGTACCAAATTTTATCCAAATCAGCCAAAGCGTATTAAAATTATCTAGAAAAACAGATTTCTTTCTATAATTTTAACGCCCTCTATGTCAGTAAGGAAGCAACTTGCAACCGGACATATGTTTCTTGGAACTTGTTTTCATAAAATAACATAAAGAATCACACCTTGAAGTTTGATCCCATAGTTTTGAAATACCCTGTATAATAATATTATCTTAAAATTTTTCGGTAGTTACTCAAAATCAATAATTAAAGTGCCTATGATTTAAGATTGCTTTATAAATTCCACCAACTTTAGAAGTCTGTACACGCGGAAAAACGTAACTGTTGATCCGATAAATTTAACATTTTTAAAACTTATAATTTATGTGTTTTAGTTATTTATTAGGTATGAATAATTAGGTAGTTGTTTTATTCTTTTCATGTCTTTTAAGAAATGTATTAATTAGTATATAATTTATTGCATCTATTGATATCATAAATAACTTTATAAATGTGTTAATTATCATTCTTTTTAAAAGAACTAAACGCACATTATCACACACCCATAAACCAGCAGTTTTTTTGTACCTATGCTTTACAATTAGATATGTTTTATTTTTTTATGCTTAAATACCGGGGTGGATCGTTGACTATACGGATTAAACTTCTTTTTGTTTAAATTAATTTTTCTGATTATGCGAAAAATTGTTTGACCGAAACAAATATTTTGTTTTATAATTTAATTTTATTTTTGTAAATTCTCACAATAATATTTAATTTTTTAATTAGATAAATAAAAATAATGTTTTTTTATACTTTTCAAAAATAACCGAAAATTTGAAACGTTTTACTTTTTAAGTTCCAAACATATTATTCTAGTATTGGCTGAAATAAAATTTTCCAGACTTAAACTCAATACTGGAATTTAAGAAGCTTAAGAAGCAATATAAGAGACATAAAAACATAAACATTAAAGACTATACTCATTTTACAATTTTTTGTATGAAAAAAGTATTTTGTGCCATATATAGTATCAAAGCTATTTGGCTTTAAAAGTTATTAATTACATTTTTAATTATAATTTTACAGGTCAATAACTTCTTAAGAAATCACAATAGATTTTTTTATATGAAGTACTATCTCCATCACGCCTATCATTAACGACCTGACCTTTCCGAGCACCTTGTATACTGGTTCCTTTAAAACCATGTAACTTAAATTTGTTCTTCGCATGTGTCAACTAACAAATGGTTTTTAAATATTTATCGGACATTTATCTTGAGTTTAGGTGTCACAGATGTCCTAATAATAAGACAAGATCTGAATTTGGTAATTTTTTTAATTTTTGCGACGGTTGTTAGGGTTTTATTTGCTTTACTTTACTTTTAGCCCATGGGAAAGTAAAGTCGGTCACAAACATAGCCACTTGTAGTCGCCACCGGTGTCCACTTCAAGTCGCTATACACAGTCACTTGCAGTTGCCACCGGTGGGCGCTACTTTACTTTTTTTTAATGTCTGATATTAACACATTCATATAAAAAATTTTGTGTCAACATATTTACTTTAAATGACTGATACCACTAAATATCTAGCAACAAATCAAGAAATGACGTACTCATTCGATGTGATTGTGTTTGCGTCGAGACAAAGTGGTCGCTGCGCCGCGCCGTAGCTTGCTTGAATAAGCCAACCCGAACGCCAAGTCTGCGTCGTGTTTTTTTAACTGCATAAAAATTTTTTGCCAGGCAGCGTTTTTTTAGCCACCGCAGTGGCTACCACAAGTTGCAGTGTTTCCCTACGGTCTAAAAGTCAAAGAGGTGATACTTTCAAACTTTAAACAAAGTCTAAACAATGTTAACATTAGGTACGTACATGGTTGTGAGTAAATTATTATAATAATTTCATAACTCAAATTAAATAATTCTGCAAGACTTTAAAGTACCGACATAATTATTGTCGGTTATTTTATAATTAATTATACGTTTTTCTACATAAAAATTAAAGGGGTGGTTCCAGAACAATTACATTACATATCAGCTTGTATTGTGGGCAGTTTAAGGACCTTTTATTCAAAGCTTACAAAGTAGAAAATAACAAAATAACTCAAATTACATGAAATTAATCATAATTATCATAATGGTGCTACTAGTTTTCCTAGAAAATGTATAACTATGTATATCATAACCGAATATAGGTAATTTAATTTATAAAATATGATTTATAGCTTTGCAAAAGACTTCCTGGTACAATTCAATAAACTTAATAATAACGCATGTGTCACTCACGACACATTTTATAATTGGATTATTAGACTCAATAATATAATAAATAATTAATATATTTCTGTGCAAAAACATGCTGCTTTATAAATGGAAATATAATGGATCAAAGAAATTTTATAAAATTCCTATTTACCTTAAAAGGTTTGACTTACTTATAAAAATAATGTAAGAATTTTGTTTTATACTAAAAATACGTATTTTACATGTAAGGTTATATTTTAAATAATTTTTATTATTAAGTAACTGTTAAAACTACAACTGCGCTTAAAGACCTAAAAAGTACTGCGAAGACAGAGAAAAAGGCGATCTGTTTAGTACTATCAATCAAAGCTAAAAAGCTGTTAACATAAACTTTCACCAAATTATAAAACAAAAATTAGTGAGTGAGAATATTAAAAAACCTTATCCATTTATTTTGTGTTTTTTAATTTTCGTTTATTAGTACTGGTCAAACGTCGACAAAAGAGGCAAAAAACGAGTATAATTAAAAAACCCGTGAGCCATCCTACTTAGTACCTACCTAGGCATTAAACTTTCGTGAGGTGTCCTAAAAACCGTTTTGCTAAACCGACATAGTTTATAATATTCCCTCGTTTAAAGTTTTCTTCTTTTTTATTTTTAAGGTAGCCCAGCGTTTTTCCATAAATATCTTAAAAATTGTTATTTTTAGAAATAGGGTAAATTAAAAAGAAAATAAGAACAAAGAAATAAGTGTAAAAACTATATTTAAGTTAGTGCTTTTTATTAAAGTTATTGAAGTTTCTTACATTCAAAGGTCATTTCTGTGATACTTCCGATAAAACCGGAAATTGTATTTAAAAGTTATTGGAAACAGGGTGATCCTGAAACTTTATTACCCTTTTCAGTAATCATTAAAACTATTAAAGCTTTTTTAGACCGTCGAAATGTGTTTAGATAATTACATAGCCCTATTTTCACCATTATTTCTTCTTTAACAAAGTATTAAATATGGCGGTTAATATGGCATGTTTGAAAGCCATTTTCTTGAAAACTTGTCAAAATAATAAAGCATGTGGCATATTAATTTGCTTATAGTCTAAGAGCTAGTGAAAGGATACCTGTCTGTTTTTACCATAAATAAGATGTAGAGTCATTAAGCCCAACGCGGCGGACGCGGCTGTCTAAGGTAAAACAGGTATTGATTTTGACAAATTTTAAACGCACTGGCTAAACAATTGCCGACGACATTTTATTTTTATATTTTATCTTTGAACAAACCACGAAGGCTAAAAGCCTAAATACTAACGTACCGTGGGTGTCTTAAGCGAAGTAAGAGGGAATTTGTTGACACGGGACTCAAATACTTGAAGGTTTGGGGGAAAACGAAAGACCTTCGCGGGCAGCAGGTTCCACATTCTAGAAACTCTAGGGATAAAAGGACGAGCAAAGTTGGAAGTTCTGAGCCAGTCCAGTTGGACCGTATAGGGATGCATACGCGCGGCACCACGAGTTTCTCTGTTAGAAACTGTGAGTGGAGGAACTATACTGGACAATTCCTCAGAGCAGAAGCCTTGGAAGTACCTATAAAAGCGATAAATCCCCTCACAAAAATTTAAAATGCTTAAAATAGTTTTTTTAAGACTCTACCTTTAGAGCCCATTATAATACTACTTCTTGTTTAACCGAAAGTGCTGTAAAATTTGACCTTCTAAAAATGATAACTCTTGTAATTTTAATGAAACATTTTCTATATTTTTTAGTATTTTAATTCTTAAGCTGTTCTTGATATAAAACCTATATTATACCCATAACCTATCTTTTTAAGTTTTAGAGGAAATGGCGTTTGAAAAGGTCAGAACGATCTCATAATAAACAGTGTAATGGATATTGTGTCGTCGTCTGGACCTTTTCAAACGCCGTTGTCTGTAACACTAAAAAGATAGGTTATGGAAATATTTAAGAGTTTATATCGGAAACGATTTAAACCCTTAAAAATATACAGGGTGTTTCACTTAAAATACCAAAGTTAATATCACTTCTGGTTAAACCGGACGTAATACACAGATGCTATTATATCAAAAATTGGCATCCAATGATACAATATAACGTCCCCAAATTTAAAAACTATACGGTTGCACTGAAAAAATGAATTGCTGGAGAGTAATTTCGTTGGCACCCAGTATATAGGGTGGTCCAAAATTGGAAAATATCTACTTAAACAAAAAAATCAGAAAAACATATTTTTGAGACTACCTTATTAGAAGGCGTAAGAAAGTAATCAAAAGTGTATATATTTTTTTTGCTATTGGTTATGGTTTCCTAAGAAAATTGTGTTTAAAGTTATTTAAAAAAAATAAAATAAAAAAAAAAGTGATTTTTTTTAATTAGAAAAAAAAGCGTCAAAAAAGTACCCTATAATATACATGGATATTTAAAATTACAAAAATGTTATTATGGAAAATTTAAAAAAAATAGTTAAAAATATGTTTTTTACTACTTATTTAAATAAGGTGAAAAAAATTTAAAACATTTTACTTTATGTAAATTGTAAATTGTTACTTTTGTTGTAATTACGTACAACTTACATACGCTTTAAATTTACTATATAAAAGTAAAAGGCATATTAAAAGTAAAATCAGTGGTGTATAAAAAAATATTTATTTTAGTTTACACCAAATTTTTAAGTAATAAAAAGAAACAAAAAATGCAAAGAACTTTTTAATTACTGTTGTTGCTTTTTAATTAAGCAATTTCAAAAATATAATTTTTTATTATTTTAATTTTTTTAAATAATTTTTTGCGATTTTTAAGCACCCTGTATACCATAGGACAATTTTTAATATAGCTTTTAGCATTTCAGACAAGGCAAAATTCTTAGGAATTTTTTTTTATATATATAAAACAAAAAACAAATACTAGAATATTTAAGTTCAACCGTGGACACCCTGTATATCGCGTGTTTCGCAATATTATAAAAATAAAATATATTTATCTAAGATCCGAGTAGGAAGAAACCTGCACCCATCTGTATATAGTATTTAAACAAAGGTATTGCTTCAGACTTTAATAAAAATTATGGTCAGGGCTATATTTAAATTAAAAAATAAATGATTTTTAGCACACTCTGTATAGTGGCAATATATTTTCTTCCAATTTTATAATTAAGCGATGAAAAATATACAGATTGAGCCAAATAACATAACACATAGGCAATGTGAGGAAAAGAGACAATCTAACTAAATCCCAGCATGTAAACTTGCGTGACTACTACTGCTTGTTTTGTTATTCTATTACTCGCCGATGTACCAAAACTGCTTGCTCAAGCAGTATAGTATAAGTTTAAAATTTTAAAAAATTATTACAATTTTTTTGTATATTTTGTATTATTTAAAGATACACATTTTAATAACTTACCCTAAAATGTATTACAAAAACCAGGGTTTGCCATTATACAGGTTATGTCAAGAATTTTAAGGTTATTATTATATTTTTTAATTTGAATATAGCATTGACCATATTATGTTATTAGTGGTTCATCTCAAAATTAAAACGACGAAAAAATATTTTAAAATAAAAAACAATACTTTTCTAAGTAGCAATCTTTTTAATTAGGTAGTAAAAATATTTTAAAAACCAAACTAAATACCAACCATATTGAAACGACGTTAAGTTTTTAACTGATTGCTCTTTAATTTTTCATTTAACCACATTTCTTTCCTCAGTAGTTTCAAGATTTTACAATATATTAGGTAGAACATTTAAGGACACTTATGCATCGGAGTTGGGTCGAATACTAAAATTTGGTATTCGAATACGAATACGAATACCGTAAAAAAGTATTCGAATACCGAATATTTTTGAATACCTACAAAAATCAAGTATTCAAATACTCGGTATTCATGAATACCATTATTGGGTATTCATGAATACTAAAGAGCAAAAAAACCTCCTTTCTGTTGAAAAAGCAACTTATTCTTATTTTTCTAAGTTTTTCCATAACAAAAATGCAGTGGCGTACCTTGTTCTTGCTTAAAAACTAACCATTTTAAGCATACAAGACAAAAAAATAACTTTTCTATTTTTTAAACTATTGACTTCACTTTTGGAATGGGGATACATGTACATACTATCTACGATTTACCACATAGTCATGATTTAAACTGGCATAATAAAATTTATTACACACATCCCTTTGTGTAAAATTAAGATAAATACATTTTAGTCTAACCTAATACATAGAAAACATAGTTTGCAATGTCACTTTTTATATGCTGTACCAAGTTACTTCTTTTTTTTTAATAGCAAAAGCCGAAAGAAGTTAAAATAATTAAATTAGATATATTTTTGTTTGCAAAAAGAAATGTATATCTGTTCAAAATTACTTACCTATTAGGACCATAGAAACAACAGATCAAGATTTAAAAAATATATTGAATTACATTCTTTTTTTTTTGTAAAACTAACTTCCTAAACTGTTAGTTTGCAAATTATGATATATATGACTTATATCAAATTTTACCCCGTAGTCGGTAAAACCACCGTGAACATGTTTTAACCCGCTTAAGATGCATAAAAAGTAAAGAAATATTCATAAAATAAGAAAACAGTATTTAAATTCAGGATTTCAATACCAGAATATAGGTATTTGAATATCAGTATTCGAACACCGATATTCGAATACCAGTACTCGAATACCAGTATTCAAAAATTGGTATTCCATCGAAATACCAAACACATAAATCTATTCGAATAGTATTCGAATGCCGCACAAATGTATTCTGAATAGTATTCAGAATACCGAGTATTCGAATACTACCCAACTCTGTTGTGCATACAGTGTTACTAAAATCAGTCTTTTTAAAATTTAAGCAAGACTTAATAAATATCGGATCAAAATCCGCAATAAATATCGGATCAAAATCCGCACAAATGATACAACAGATGGTGAAATGTGTAATTTAGAATAAGAAAAAGTATGCAAAACAATAATTTCGAATTTAATAACGGAACCGCATGTTTCTTGTGGCACGTGAAAGCATCTGCAAAATAATGTGCAATTTTACGCCCTCGCAAAACAAATGAATGATGATTTAGGAAATGAGAAATAATTAATAAATCATCAAGTTTTTTAAGCTTTAATAGGGAAAGCTACAAGCCAGTGAATGGTTCATGTTGCAGGGACTTTGTTACAATGCCGTGCTCAGTAGAACGTACCGCTGTGGTACGTGTGGTGACATTATACATTAGAACACACAGAATATGCGTATTATATTCAGTAACGTCTTAAAATATACAGGATTTCTCAAAATATGGAGGCAATGTCCCAGATTTAATAAAGTTACTTGAAAATAATTTGACAAGTTCTTATACACTGCGTGCAAAAGTCCGGAACCCCTTAATAATTCGCAAATGCGCTCATTTATCGAAAAGTCTTCCAAACAAAGTTTATAGATATATTTTAGATCTATTTTATAAAAATATGTTTACATGTACAGGGGCATCACAACAAAGATATAGACACAAGTTGCCTTTTTTAAATGGAATGGTGTATATTTTATTGGATTTTTAAATTCTCCACAAAATTTTAACATCACTTTGTGTAACAATTGCTATACCTAAACTCACTAGTTTAAAAGATACAAGGGTTTAAAAATATAATGTAAATATTTATTAACTTTTAAAATATGAAAACACTTATTAATAAAAACAGAATTGACACAAAAATAAGTTGTAAACACTTAACCTATTTAATTAAATGTTGGAAGTGACCTCCTTGAACGGCTTGACAATGTGCTACTTTGTAATAAAAAGCATTTGTAACATTTTGTAGCATATTCAGAGTAATGTTTTCACATTAGCCGTTCAAGGAGGTCACTTCCAACATTTAATTAAATAGGTTAAGTGTGTTACATGTTATTTTTGTGTCAATTCTGTTTTTATTAATAAGTGTTTTCATATTTTAAAAGTTAATAAATATTTACATTATATTTTTTCAAACCCTTGTATCTTTTAAACTAGTGAGTTTAGGTATAGCATATGTTACACAAAGTCATGTTAAAATTTTGTGGAGAATTCAAAAGCCAATAAAATATACACCATTCCATTTAAAAAAGGTAACCTGTGTCTATATCTTCGTTGTGATGCTCCCTGTACATGTAAACATATTTTTATAAAATAGATCTAAAATATATCTATAAACTTTATTTGGAAGACTTTCGATAAATGAGCGCATTTGCGAATTATTAAGGGTTCCGGACTTTTTGCCACACAGTGTATATATTTTTTAAAAGTCACTTTTTATAGGAATATGTTGTGCCCTTAAAGGACGCCGCTAAAAATTGGGTTTGCTTAAATAACGTTTATAGTACTTAGTATATTGAATTATTTTTTAAATGTGATAATTATTCGCCAAAACTCTATAAAACAGTATCCTTGTTAAATATTTGCATTCTTTAGGACAGGGGGCGAATTCTTTTTGTTGAAAATACATGCTTCAATTTATTGATATCGAATAGAAGTACCTTTAAGGTATTATCCGATAAATTTTAACCAAAAAATAGGTGTCAGGTTACAAAAAATCTCAAAAGCTAAAAATTGGTAGGAATATTTAAAATATCATTATAAACAAAGTGTAATAAGTCCTTATCGATCCGACCCGAGAAAAAACATTTACCTGGGGTCAAGGGTCACATAATGGGGAATTTGCGATTTTTAGCGAAACGGTAAGTTTTATAGTAAAATTTGAACTTACCACAATTTTATACCAGGTAAATAATTACAAACGCTTGTTTTTTTTTTGTTTCTAAGAGCTGCCGTTTTTTTGATAAAAAGATTCAAAAAGTTGTTATCGTTATAATATAAACAGGTTTCCCCACCACCTTTGAGGTGATGTATTTAGCGCGGTTTTTTTATGTGGTTTCCCCGGTAGGTCTAATTCACGGGTCTGTTGTGATTCTGTTTAATTTAAACCTATTAAGTAATTAAATATATTGAAAAGGTTTAAAAATACTAACAGTAATAAGAGCGGTGTATATTAAAAAAAAAAAGGAAAATTTATTTATCTGGTTAAATTCCTAATGTTTCTGCTTCCCTTCTTATTCTTCTTCTTCTTTTTATTCTTTTTCTTCTTCTGTCTCTTTTTCCTCTTCTTTTTTTTCTTCTTCTTTATCTTGTTTTAGATTTATTTGTTAGTTTAACGTCAGTTTTGGCAGAGGGTGGTATGATCAACTTCAAGATGAGCGTAATTTAGCGACTTCTTTATGGTATTAGTATAACACAAAACAGATAAACCGGTCAGCGCCGCTAGCAATCGCGCGCTGCATGAAAAGAATTATAATATTTTTCTCTTGTAACACAGCTTCGGTGATATTTGTATTACAGGCTTACTGTAAATTCAGTCTTATTATAACCTAGGCTTTTTAATACGACTAGGCGTATTGTAAGACTAATAGCGAAGAATCTCACAATTTACCTAATAATTTTAGGCATAATATCATACGCCTGCACTTTGTTAGGCTTATTGTTACAAATTAGACTTTAAGCGATGGTTTTAGAATTTGACTGCACTAAATCCGTGGTATTATAATAATATGACCGACAGTATATATCAGCCAAATTGTATTTTAATCATTGACTTTGAACATTTTAAATTTTATTAAAGTATTTAAAATAGAAATTATAAATTTAAGTTATTTATTACAACATGGTCCGCTTTTATGACATTTGCTAATACATTTTATATGGGCTTTAAAACATAACGTCATATTGACGCGGTCATGGTTAGTTCTGATCACTTAAATCTTTTTTTATTATTTTCTTTATTAGGGAATAAAAAAGATTTTACTAAACAGAACTAACCATAACCGCCTCAATGTGACAGTTTTACATGACCGTCCATAGAGCTTCGAACCAATTAAATTACTATGCTTTGCAATTCGCCTGACATACCGCCAGTCGTATTATAATACTTTCCTTTCCTTTAAACAATCAAGCCTCTTTCAGAAACATGAATGATTACTTTGATGTATTATAATACGACGGATTTAATGTAGTCGGATTTTGAAGCAATCGCGCTCGGAATAATTTCTTACAATAAGCTTAACAAGGTGCAGGCTTATGATATTATGCCTTAAATTTTAGGTAAATTGCGAGATTTTTAATTATTCGTATCGCGTTACAATATGCCTAGTCGTATTATAAAGGCATAGGTATATTATATTAAGACTAATTTTACAATAAGCCTGCGACATAGGTACTTGGTGTACTTATACAGTGTGTATATGAGAAACTATTTTATTATTAATTTTACGAAAAAAAGTTATTCCTAATAAAAAGTTCTGCATGGTCAAAAACCTAAAATGCATTTATCAGATATCAAATTGTGTCAGTCATGTACGAGGATTGGCCAAAAATGTAATTTTTGCTCAAGAGTAAAGTACCTGTATTTTTGCTAATATCGTAAATTGCTATAAAGAAAAAATGTTTAGAAATAAAAATTACTTCCAAATATGCAATTTTGTTTATTTGCATTTTTTTTAATTTTTTTTCTGTGATAATGTTAAAAAATAAGGTTTGTACATTAGTGCACTATATTTCATGATTGTTAATTTCATAGGACTGTTTTAAATAAACTTTGTTAATTAATTGTTATCAAAACAAGAAGAATGTACAATGCACTAATGTACAAATTAAAATCTTCTCGATTTTCGCAGAAAAAAAAAACGTTTTTTTTTGGAAATGAACAAAATTGCATATTTTAAAGTCATTTTTAATTCTAAACATCTTTTCTTTAAAACAATGGTCAATATTAGCAAAAATTTAGGTACTTTACTCCTAATCGCAAATTACATTTTTGGCCAAACCTCGTACATGACTGACATAATTTGATATCTGATGATTGCATATTAGGTTTTGGACCATGCAGAACTTTTATAAGGAATAATTTTTTTATAAATTAATAATAAAAAGTTTTCCATATGCCGCCAACTTACGTATACACACTGTACATATTATGACGATTTAAACTTTTCAACTTTTTAAATTGTTATGTCTTTAAAAACGGTGGCTTCAAGAAAAATAAGTTTAAAAACATTTTTGTAGACAATTATCTGGTCTAAAATTTTTTCCCAAACTAATTTTGTGAAAAAATTACCGTTTCGCAAAAATCGCGAAAAACCACCGTTGACCTTCGACCCCGAGTAAGCCCAGCTAAGGACCTTGTACATTTTCTTTATAATGATATTTTAAACAATTCTATAAATTTTCAGCCGGCGAATTTTTGTAACCTCAGATGTCTAAATTGACTGAGTAAGTAAGGGTTTAAGCCATTTAAAAATAATATTTTTCACGGTCGTTAAAAAAAATGCTGTTTTTAAATCGTTAACATAAGGTTAAAGTACTCCATTCTAGTACACTACATAAAAAAAATAACTTTTTTAACACTTTAAAGCTTTTTCACTTTGAATTAGTGTTTTGTTTTAATACCTACTAAAATAAACTTTAATATCAATTTATGCAATGTAACAGTAAAGGCGACATCAGCTAAACCAAGGGGTTACATTTACAGGTTACATTTGCTTCCGTCATTATTTATTTTAGTTCATGTGTCACTAGTTTTAAAATTTAACAGGTTGCAAATAAATTTATTAGAAATTATTAAAAATTATTAGTAATAATGAATTTGGATGACTAAGAAATTAAAATGTAATTTATACTGTTTTAGTATTATTTCTCCAAAAAGTAAGTACATACATTTTTGTAAAATTAAGTTATTAAGGCATAGTTATAAAGGATACTTGTCTCTAAAAAAAAGGAAGGCTATGCTTTTTTTGCAATATATTGGCTGTGTTGTAAAAATTTAAATTAAGTTTAGAAAAATAAAGCATAATTTGTATACGGTCGTGGAAAAAATATAGTATGTAACACATGCATAAAATGTATTTTTTTACTCATGGGATTGCTGTCAAACTTCCCATTCGTAAAAAAAAGTATCACCTTATGCACTTGTTACATAAATTATTATTTTATTTATTTTTTTTTATATGGGGTGTAAAAATTATTAGCATAATGGTGTTATGGCTAGTACTTATGTACAGTAAAATATTGCAGAACTGTGAATGTCCGAAATTAAGTTAGACTACAATTCCCCAATTTTATTGGGCTCTGGGTTTCCATGTTAAAAAAGTGACAGATCCGTTTCGTCCAGTTTCGGTAAAAAATAACTTTTACGGAATCGGGCAAAGCAAAATGTCAAATTTGTTACCTGTGTCGAAAATGCATACATAAACTAAAAAATGTCTCACCCTGTATAATCTCGACTAATTGAACAGCCGAGCCGCTTACCTACGGAAGTAAGCATTAATATAAGAATATTCAGTTGCCTAAATATTAATGGTACTGTGGCAACAGTTCCAAAATTATAATTAAAATAGTTTTTTTTATTTCAACTTGGAGGTCAATATGTCCCTAACGAAGCGCGTTAGAACTTTTTTATATTTATATTAAGTACATTTTTTGGCTCACTCTTTCACTTCTTTCATAACCTTTATTATTTTTGACCTCACTTTTCCAGGCACCCTGTAAATTGCTACTTAGTTTTATCTATAACCAAGAAGGATAGAAAAAAACGTCTTACGTATTAAAGTTTTATACTTTTTTATACATTATTTTTAAACATAAAAAAGTAGTAAACATCAAAAACTAAAAAAATAAAAAAACTCGCTGAATATTATGTTACAATTAAAAAGGTCGTTTAAAAAGCTTTATAACAATATAATACTTGATATATCTATTCCAATTGTTAAGAAAATATGGCTATTTAAATCTGAATATAATTTCCATTACACATCTACAGTATCACCTTTGTGCTGTAGGTATAGGTATAATGGAAATAACTTATAGCTACTATTTTTCAGATTTAAGTGGTCATATTTTCGAAACTATTTAGGATATAAAATATAAATAATAAAATGCGGTATTTTTGTAAAGCTTTTAAAAAGACCTTTTTTAGGTGACATAAAATTCAGGGTGTTTCATTTAAAAAAATCGCATTTTATTTTCTCGATTGTTTGATGTTCAGTTGTTTCTCTTTTATGCTAAAAAATAGATGCAAAAGTACTAAACTTTTATATAGGATTTTTTTTCTATTCTTCCTGGTTATAGTTAAAAGGGGATGGCAAAATATAAAGAAAACCCTGTACATAAATTATTCCATCCAGCACCGTCGCAGAGGTTAAATAGATCCGGTGTCAGAAATTCACCTATTTTTGGCTTCATAAACGTTGGTCGGGTAAAATTGAGCTATATAACACAAACCTATGAATCTTTACAGTATAATACGATCGGTAAGCTGAGGGTGGTAGTATTTGTGGGGGTTGGGGCCCTCGTCTGCCCGTAAAGATGGGCCAATTGCCCTGGCCGATATACATGGGTTTCTTCCTGGCATGGGAGCTTCTACGTAGCGTTTTGTAGTTTGTTGTTGATTTTCTTTGATTTTTCTTGGTTTGTAGGTGTAAACAGGGCAATAAATACGGTTTAATTTATGATCGCCACTGCAGTTGGCGCATTTTTGGGCATCTGTGTTTGTGCAAGATTTTATTAAATGGTTTCCAGCACTGTGGGGCTGTGTGGCAGAACGACGTATTTGTTTAAATGCACCATGTTTTAATTTGGTATTTATCAAAGCGATGCAAAGAATAAAAGACAATAACAATAGCAACTTTAATGCACAGCACGTTACGCTGCATAGTGGGGGTGCAGCGCTGCTTCTTTGAATGAAAAGGTACTACGATGTCGGCGGTTTGGTACGCTTAGTACGTCGCTGTCTTTGACGTGGGAACGTGTTTTTTAGCGCCCGACTGTCGAGTGGTTTTGCGCTCAAAGCTCACGATAAGTTATCTTTATTAATATTTACTAGTTTTAATTTCTTAGGAGTTTAATGTATGTTTGCCTTAAACTGGATTGGATGGTTGGTTTAATATTAAATTAACACTGTTTTGAATTGAATTCAAAGGTAAGTATCTGGTGGTTTTTTAGTTAGTTAATAATTTTGCTTTTATAAAGATTAAATGTTTAGTTTGATTTAATATTATTATTTTAGATAGTAACAAAAAAAAAAGGAATATTTTAATATTTTTATACCTTCTTTACAATTCCTTTTGTAAATATAACCATTAAAATATATAAACAAAGATCACCAAGGTTATTGTAACAAAAGAAAATTGATGGTATGTTTTTTTTCGAAAATTACATTTAATAATAGCTACTAAATATGTTTAATCAGGAATATTAAAACCGATTTAAAAAAAATCTATGACAAAAGTATAATACTGTGATAAGGTGGCACAACCCGATATATCACTTTTAGTAAAACCTTCAGGATAGATATTTTTACCTTTGATGCGTTTGGAAAAATCACACTTTTAGTACAATATTTAAATTCTGCAATTAATATAAAAAAATAAATATTGTGCTGAAATTGTGATTTTTAGGACGCATCAAAGTAAAAATATCTCTCCTAAACATTTTATCAAAAGTGACATATAGGGCCATAAAATACCAAAAAAATTTACAAAAAAAAATATAAAAAAGTTTGTGTTCGTATTACCAATTTCAAAAACACTTGCAAACCAACATACTATATTAATTGTTTTCATAATATATTTTTCTCCTATACATATCTGTTATTCTGTATGTTGCACAGAGTGCACAAATAGAAAACTTTTTGGCTTGTAATTTGTAAAAATATTTAAGTTATCCAGCAAAACCTTTAAGCAATTGTTAGTTTGCTTAAAGTTCTAAAATATACAGGCTGTATCAAAAAGTTAAAAACATTTTATAAATATTTTTGTTTTTAAAAAAATTAAACAAAGATAAGGCAAAAAGTTATTAACAAATAAAAGTTAGGTAACAGTTTACTTTTTAAAAAAGAGAAATTAAAATAAAATATTATACAGTATGTATATACACAGATGGACTAAGAATAATACAAACGTAAATAAAATTTAAATGTTCAAAAAGTCTGTGTATGGCTAATGCTTTTGCTTTTTAGAAAATAAAAATACGTAGAGATATATGTTTTGTTTTGTTTAGCAAAATGTCAAAAAAAAAAGGTTTTTACATAAAATGAACAAATTTTTATTTTTAGTATTATATATATTTGTTTAAAATTAATGTTTGACATATTTTTAAGTAATTTAACTACTTTTATTAAATATTACCCTAAACATTAGTTTTATTGAATTTAATAAATATAAATAATGTTAAAGTTAGTCAAATATATTTTTAAAAAAATGTAACCAGGTAAATTACGTAAAAAAAGAGTAAAACTAAAACAAAAAAATATGATACCAAAAGAAAATTTTTGTATGTTTTATGTAAAATTTTGGATATTGGATTCCCATTTACTTTTTAATTTTACATTTTGCTACATTAGTATTGGTCCATCTTAATATTTTTGTAGTTTTAGGAGCCCCTTTACAAAACAAAACAAATTTCTCAACGTGAATCTTGTTTTTCTAAGAAGCAAAAGCAGTAGCCATACACAACTTTTTGAACATTTAAATTTTGGTCCATTGTCCTATTGTAAAGTCTATCTGTGAACATACTGTTTAAGAGGTATTAGCAAAAATTCTGTTTTTGCAAAAACCTGTTAATGCGTTAAAAAAATTCTAGCTACACTATATTGATTAATATTTTTTAATTTGCACGCATTTTTTTACTTTTATTTATGTGTCAATTTTTGCACGAACGTACGATAAGAAAAAAAATCTTTAATGAGAGAACTGTGTGTACTTAAAGGGTAAAATAATATATATTTTTTTCATTTCAACTTACCTATACACGCCGTGTCAGCTTAAGACGTTTAAATTGACTTTCAAAGTGTTGAACACTCGCGGGTAGAGATTTAAAAAATGCTTGTATGATAACATTCTGGATAGAGTGACTTATAGGTCTAGCTTTGTTGTTGCTTTAGACCGTTTTTTTACGCATGGGAAAAATACTTTTTAAAGCGGCACGGTTTGTATACTGTGTAAGCAATAGCTAGAGGTATATCGGTTAGTAAAGTAACAACAAATGACGTAAAATGAATTATACGATACAAAATGTTTACATGCCGGTATTTACGTTAGACTGACACTTTTGCTCACATTGCTGCCATTGTGTTATGTTATTTAGCCGATCCGGTATTTACCATGTATATTTATTTTAAATTAATTTTACTGATATTTAAAATTTAATTTTATTTTTTAATTAAAGTAAAAATTTTCTTAATGTCATTCTATTAGCATTTTTATCTGAATCCAGGCTTTTTTTTTATATTAATTTTGCATTTGAAGAGAAACAACCATAAATAACTATCTTATATGTTTTAATAATAAACAGGTTGCTGGCCTATAAATTTTTAAAATTAAGTCATTATCTAAAATTTATTTCCTGCCGTTAAATATTTAAATTTTATTGCCTTTCTTTTTGACTTATTTAGTGCCTTTTTTATAAGCAGTATTTAATCTTTGTTAAACGGTAAAGTACATCTGGCGCTATTTACTTTTAATATTACCATGGGTTTTAGATATAAAAGTAAAAAAATTCAATATAAGGCGCATAAAAGCAAACATTTTGAACTAAAGATAATTCATAACCATGTTAAGCATTAAATTCTTTTAAAAGAGCATAACTAATAATTATTATATTTTTAAAATGAGCAAAAGCATTAAAAAAAAAGTGTTTTGCTATTTACATCAGTATAAAATATATTGTTTTGTTTACAAAATTAACGTTGGGGTTTGTTGGCTATGTGACTGTTGTAATCTTTTAAACAAATGTTTTTATACAGACTATTTCCTAATCAACTGTGAAAATAAATAAGAGCGTAGCCCGGAGCTATTTTTGAAAAAGTTTTTAAGAATATTTACCAAGCAATGCTTCCTAAGGGAGCTACGCCCCTTTAATTGGAGCAGGGTTTCTCTCTAATATTCTTGAGATTGGTCTCAATAAAATAATGAAATTTGGTACACTACATTTCTTTTAATGTTTAATTAGATCCTAAGATTAGAATATTAAAATTATGATCAGAAGCATTCTATACGAAAGAGATTATGCACGATGCACTTTAGTCTCGTTACACATGAGACGTACTAACGCCATACGCCCTACGCCTGACAAAAAATTTTGCATTGAAGGTAATGTAACCTAACGCGTAGGTACACGCCGCGCCTGCATGTGAGAGGTTACATTACTGTCAATGCATGAGGCGTAAGGCTTAGGGCGTTCATACGTCTCATGTGTAACAGGAGTTACTAAGCCCTTAGACGCTAGCTAAAATTTTTAGACTCTTACCAAAACTGAGTGTGTAGTAAATTAGTTTTTACACACAGTCCAAGAATATGTTTGGCAATATTTTGGATTTATATAAAACACATGAAAAAAACATGTTTTCATAACCTTTTTTCGAAAGCCCCTCTTAACTGAGATACATACATATGTCCCTTGAAGGACGCCGCTAAAAATTGGGTTTTCTTAAATAACTTTTATAGTACTTTTTATAACGAAATAATTTTTGTATGTGACAGATACCACTAAGGTCTTCTGAAAATGGTACCCTTATAGAACATTTCCATACATTAGGATTCAAAGTTCCTGGACTTTGCTTTTAACTATTTTCTGCAAAATAAATAAAAATACAATTTAAGATTTATTCTATAATATATTTTTTTAAATGTAAGCAATAAAAAGTAAAAACATATTTTTTGCCATAATAGTAAGTGAGAAATAAGTTGTACTTGTTATTTTATTTTTAAAACAATATTTTAATTACAACTTACTAGACCTAGCTTACCAATATCCTTACACAAAGATCCTTGTTTTCTTCTTTGGTTTCTTGTCTATGCGACTGTTTGTAGCTGTTTTATAGCTGTGTCCTCACTTAGTAACATGTTACATTAACGTGTTGCTGATACATGTTGAGAAAACAAAAAGATTGTTGCTTTTTAACAAAAAAAACATGTCAGAACATGAGACCGCGTCCTCACTTACTACTCAACACTGTTATTAACAATTTCTTAAATCTAACATGTTTCTAAAATTTTATAAAATGCAACAAGGTATTTGTTTTTTCAACATGTATCAGCAACAAGTTTTTGTAACATGTTACTAAGTGTTGACACGGCTTTAAAAGTATTTTTGCATGTACAACTTTTAATAATAAATATACTCTAAGAGGTGAAAAAAACAATAGCATAAATTCCCGAGGCTAAAATATGACGTAAAAACCCAACTTACCACAATCAATTGGTGTATAATTCCGGAGATTCATTTGTCAAAAATATATTCGGGATTTACTTTTTATAATTTGTTGTGATAATAATTGGTGTGTTCTGTACTAGGGAGGGTTTTAAAAAGTAAAAGTTTTTTAAATCTGCTTTCATTTTTATTATAATGTTTTAGAGAGCACAGTATCGTGTACGCGTTTAATATGTTTTTGTATTTTTAATTATTATATTACTTTAGTATTAAAATTCTTATTCTGAACCAACTATTACTTAACAAAAGGCTGTAAAAATTGATTTAAGTAGCCGTTTGTAGAATACGTAGGTTTAACAGCACTTTCTGTATGCCCAGGTCTAAACTATACTGTTTGTTTTAAAAAAGAATGCAAATATTTAAGAATCTAACTCCTAAGGTGATTTTTAAAAGAAAAGTTTAAATGAATTTATGTCTTAAGTGTGTTAAATTTTGGAATACAGATTGGTAAAAAGCTTACTTTATAGAAACTCTACCACCCTGCATCTCATAACTTTAGACATTTAGGACTTAGATATTTAAACTTTTTTCTTAAAACGACCTAGCAATTCACACTTCCAAAAACCGTCGTCTTATTATTAAACACTCTGTATAAAAACATCTGCTTAAATCAACTTTAAATATTTATTATTACGTATTACCTTACCTATTTTAGGTAAAAGAAGTTAAATAATAAACATTTTTATTACAAAAGGACTACATAGAATGGCCCGAAAGAGGTATTTATTTCGTTTTAAATACAGTGCCTGTCTAAATTCAGGACCCCCTTATAACTTTTAAATTGTTTGATTTTTTTAATGAAAATTTAAGGACTCTAGTAACGCAACATAAACTAAATTTAAAACAAGATATGACAGATATAAATGTCAAACTGACAGCTAGGCGTCATTAAAAAAAAATTAAATGAAAAGGGGGTCTTGTAGCACATCATTTTAAACCTCTTGGGGTACTTTATAACCCCAGAATATAAAGTCAATAACATTACCTACTACAACATGGCGGTACTTTGAAACTTACCCAAATACCTCATTTAGATGGCCGTATTTCCGAATCCAATAAAGTTAGATACATTTTATGTGGTATTTTCTGAAAGCTCTTTTAGGGATTTATTTAATGGTAATATTGGTGATACTATACAGGTTCGGACAAAAAGTATAGATTGAGACCTTTAACAAAATACTACATATGGTATGTCCTTTATTAGTTTTGGAGATATGACCATTCAAATCAGGTATATAGGTAATATTTAAAGAACCACCCTTTTTCGAGAGGTAAAGGTATTCACTTTATATTCTGGGGTTATAAAGTACCTGTCAAGAGCTTAAAAATGATGTGCCACAATACCCTCCTTTCAATTTATTTTTTTTTAAAATGTCGCCTAGCTGTCAGTTTGACATTTATATCTGTCATTTCTTGTCTATAATTTGGTCTATGTTGTTTTACTAAAGACCTCAAATTTTTGTAAAAAATTACAAAACAATTTAAAACTTAGGGTAGGGGTTCTGACTTTAAACAAGCTCTGTATGTGCAAGATACTACAGTTGACGCACTTCCGAGTTTACAAAATATTTTTTTAACCCCACACAATTTTCCCTTAGACTGATTTGTAAAAATACACCAATTATTTACAGAATTATTTATAAAAAACTGAATTCAGATTTAAAACATCGACTTTAAAGACTAAGAACTCGTCTATGTTGGACGGTCATATTTAGCCTCAGAAATTTGTGTGAGATTTATTTCTGGACCTTTTAGGGCACCATGTATAAAATATAAACTATATTTTAATTTTATTTATATTTACATTTTTTTTTATTTTTAGATATTTTAGCGTTTTAAAAGTTTGATATTATTTTTTTTACTGTAAAATCTAATATTTATTTATTTTACACACAATAGGTTGAGCATTTTATTAAGATAATTGTGTATGGTATTTGTAGTATACCGTAAAAATGCAAAAGATAAACTAAATCGATAATAAATTAAAACAAATTCTTATTCATTGTTAAAATAATTTAGTACACATTGTTCGAACTTTCACTGCAGTAGAAAAGTGTAATATTACTATTTGATTTGCACCAAATAAGTATGTTTAAAATGTATTTTTCTAGGCTAATTTCGTTTGCTTTGCTTAATTGTTTTAACACGGATAATTAAATTAATTAAGCTGGTAATCTTGCTATAACTTAGCTACTAAGAAATACTATATACAGTGGGTTTTAACTTTACTAAGGAGTTTTGTGGGGCAGTTTAATTTCCGTTATTTAGTTGTGTTGTTTTAAATATTATTTTTAATCTTGTTACATTTTACTTTGGCTAAATTTTCTAGTATATTTATTTTTTTTAGTTAATCGGCCATACTTTTAAAAATGTATTAGTGTTCCCTTAATATTTTTATTACTTCATATAAAAAAGTTCTATCGCGCTTCGTTAGGGAAATATTGACCTTTAAAGTTGGTAGAGAATAAAAAAACTTATTTTAAATATAACTTAGAAACTATTGCCATAGTACCAATAATATTTGAGTAGCTAATTATCCTCATGGTAATTCTTATTTTTATAGGTATATGGCTGTTAAGTAAGTCAGCATTTTACACGGCGAAAAAAGTTTTTTCATTTTATGTACGCATTTTTGACACAGGCAACAAATTTGACATTTTGTTTTTACTGTTTGATTTTCCTATCTTTTTCTGCAAAAAAGTTATACCTTATTTAGTTGCTCAAATCATTGGTACTATGGCAACAGTTTAAAAATTAAAATTGAAATGGTTTTTTTTATGCTAACTTTGAAGGTCAACATCTTTTCAACGAAGCACGATAGAACTTTCTTTTATTTATATAAAGTATTAACATTATTTTGCGCACTCTATTACCCCTATCATTTTTTACATTACCTTTTCGGACACCCTGTATTACATTTACAGAAAAATATATATTTTTAAAAGTAATCAAGTTGCGTAATTACTGAAAAAAGAACACACTGTTTACGAACAAAATAAATATTTTCAAATGTTAACTAATTTGTTTCTTAGTAGTTTTCGTTAATAACTATTAGGATTAATCATAAACCTATATAGCGTTTAAATAATTTAAATTTTGTCATGTAAAGCTAAATGTATCCTGAAAGAAACATATAACTTCTTGTATATAACACTTTTATGAGGTAAACATATTCTTTCATTGTGAAGGTAAAGTGTATTCCATTTAAGAGAAAATACAGCTAATTTTTTAGTTGCCTTGTATTTTTCAGGAAATCTAACACAGCCAATCGATCTATTTTAGCTTGAAAATTTTAAAAATCGTATTTAAAAAATAATTGCATAAATAATAGGAGACTTACCATAAATGACATAAATGTTAACCACCCACCCTATTTATTATTTTATTTTTAGAGTATGTTGTTAATTCTAAGTGTTTTTTAATAAACTACTCTATACTCTATAATATCTCTATCTTTAACTGTTTTTAAGTTACTGGCGCTTAAGCAGTCACATTTTTGGCTTATATTATTGAACGTTTTAACATAAAATATAGGTAATTAAGGTGATCACCTAATACTTGTCATTGATAGTTTTACCTATTAGTAGTTTTTTATTCTTTATTTATTTAGTTATTAAGTATTGTGGTAAACTTTTATTTATTTGTAATTTTTTACTTTAATTAATAATATATTTAAATACTAATAGCCGAAAATTTGACCGTTTAAGGGTCAATAGTTAAAGATAGACATTTAGACATATAAAACTTTAATAAGCACTTTGAATTGACCATATAATTCAAAAACGTAATAATATATAGGGTATTAAATTTAACAATGCAATATTTGATATTTAAGTTCTTTGTATTTTATGTAATTATTCTCTTTATTACAATTTTGAAATTCTTTGAGCTAAAATTATTCTATTGGTTATTATCTATTTCTTAAAACATACGAGAAAACTTTGAAAATATGCCTTTTCCCTATAGCGAATACCCTGTACCTAATAAAAGTAAATATTTATTTTTATTTTATTTTTTAAATTTTAATATATGTTTTTATAAAGTAATTTCTTAACGATATGGAATTTGTTTAATTCTGACTTTTTTAACAGTTTTTAAAACTAAGATTTGATTTATTGCTTATACGGGAATATTTTTAGATTTTTTTAAAAACTCTATAATAAGCAATAAATAAGATTTTTTTTAATATAATTATGTATGCTCTCTTTTCGAGATACAGGGTGTTAAAATTTAAAAAAAATCATTTTTTATTAACTCTCTTCTATAACTTCAGATATTTCTATAAAAATTTAGTACACCTCTTTTGCCAATAGATAACGTTTATGATAAACAAGATTTGTATTGCTTTTTTAAAGAAGAAAAATAGCACGCTACTGCTTTTCTTCTAACTAATATTATGTTTAAAATACGTACTTACTTTGGGATTAATCTGCTCTTTGATATTTTTCTGTACAACGAACGCTTTCGTTTAAAAAAACAAAAGCCATTCTGAAGCATGACAAAATTGCAAAAATCTGATATGGTTATTTGTATTTAAAATTCGGTCTTGTGTAATTTGTATTAAAGTAAGGTCAGATACTTACAATACTAAAATGTAAATGTCATTAAAAAGTTGTTGCTCTTAGAAAGCTATTACACAGTCAAAACCCTAACTTAGAAATAAAACACCATATCAGATTTTAGCGATTTTGCCATGCATCAATATGGCTTTTATTTTTAATACGAAAAGCGTTTGCCTAACGAAAAAATACCAAGAGAAAAAATTATGTAAGCAAGTATTTCAAAAATAATATTGATTTGAAGAAAAATCTGTGGCTTACTATTGTTTGAACGCCACTGGTAATTTTTTTTTTAAACTTTACAGCAAAAATGTAATGTAATGGTCAAAAAAATGGAACCATATTAAATATAAAATATCTAAAGAGGTAGGAGAATTATGATGAAAAAGCCATTTTTTTAAACTTTTGTATCGAAAGAAAAGCATTTTCGGGCATAATTTTATAAAAAAAATCTTATTTTATTAGATTTTATACAGTGTTAAAAAGAACCAACTTAAGACTAACCATGTATAACGGTTGTAATTGCTTTAAAACTTTATAATTTAAAGCAAAAGACGCATTCTTTTAAAATTTGTTTTAAAAAAAGAAAATATAACGTCTTTTAGTTACTGCAAAAATAAGATACCTACACTGTATATTGACAAAATAAACATTTTAACATGTGAACTACTTAGCTTCCTTAACTATTTCTGTTAACAACTCTTAAGATTAGTTAAAAACTTAAATAACGTTACAACAATTTAAATTTTGTCATCTTAATGGATATGGCTGTGGCTACCTCATTAATCAGGCAGAGAAATTCCACTATCTACGTAGACGTAAAGCTAAATGTATTCTTTAAAACACCTTTTATTATTTCTGGTATAGGGTATTTTTTTTTTTAAATGCGTAGCAAATAATAATAGTAAAGTATTTTCTTTGTATTTTTTGTTTTTTTTTGACTAACCATGTATAACGCTTGTAATTACTTTAAAACGTTATAAATTAGAGCAAGAGACGCATTCTTTTAGAATTTGTTTTAAAAAGGAAAGTAACTCCTTTTAGTTACTGCAAAAAATAAAATACCTACACTGTATATTGACAAAATAAACATTTTAACATGTGAACTACTTAGCTTCCTTAATTATTTCTGTTAACAACTCTTAAGATCAGTTAAAAACTTAAATAACGTTAAAACAATTTAAATTTTGTCATCTTAATGGATATGTCTGTGGCTACCTCATTAATCAGGCAAAGGAATTCCACAATCTACGTAGACGTAAAGCTAAATGTATTCTAAAAAACACCTATTATTATTTCTAGTATTAACACATTTATAGGGTATTTTTTTTTTAATGCGTAGGTAATAATAGTAAGTGTTTTCTTTGTATTTTAAATTTTTTTGACTCAACCATGTATAACGGTTGTAATTGCTTTAAAACGTTATAAATTAGAGCAAGAAACGCATTCTTTTAGAATTTCTTTTTAAAAAGGAAAATTAACGCCTTTAGTTACTGCAAAAAATAAGATACCTACACTGTATATTGACAAAATAAACATTTTAACATGTGAACTACTTAGCTTCCTTAACTATTTCTGTTAACAACTCTTAAAATCAGTTAAAAACTTAAATAACGTTAAAACAATTTAAATTTTGTTATGTTAATGGATATGTCTGTGGCTGCCTCATTGATCAGGCGGAAAATTCCACAATCTACGTAGACGTAATGCTAAATGTATTCTAAAAACACCTTTTATTATTTCTAGTATTACCACATTTATAGGTTTTTTTTTTTAATGCGTAGGTAATAATAATAGTAAGTATTTTCTTTGTATTTGATTTTTTTTTATTTATATGAATATACAGTGCGAACGTAAAGGTTGGAATAAATTCATTTAAAATTCAAGGGTACGTTTAACTGAAAAACGCTCGGACACGTCGATTTTTGTTTTTAGCTGTCGGTTTTTTTAATATAAATTTATGTATACAGGGTGGCCCAAAAATAAGTTACGGTCATTAACTTAATTTTTTTAAATGTAAACACCTATTTTTTATTTTAGATTTAGGTTCTACATCAAATTCTAAGTACATTTCATGTACCATGTCCTATACCTAAACTCGACCGTTGACGATTGAACACAATAAAAGGCTATTTTTGGAAGATTTATTTATATCAAGCAAGAGTACATAAAAATATTTTAATTAATTTATTAAGTGTTGGAAATGGCCGCCACGAACCTCTTGGCAATATCCCAGTCGATGCTGAAATTCTTGTAAAACGTTATCGATAACAGAAGGTTCTATCAATCTTATTTCGTCCGTTATTCTAATTTTTAATTCTTCGATGTTGTTTGGCCGATTAACATAAACTTTGGACTTAAGATACCCCCACAAAAAAAATCTAAAGGGGTCAAATCCGGCGATCTGGCCGGCCATTCAATTGCACCCCTCCGACCAATCCAACGTCCAGGGAAAACGGTATCCAGGTACTGGCGCACGGGACGAGTGTAATGGGCTGGAGCTCCATCTTGCTGATACCATAAGGAATTATCTGGTATATCCGGGTCTTCTGGATCGGGGTATAAAGTGGCAAGGCATGGAACCAAATCATTTTCTAAAAACTCTAAATACCTCTCACCATTCAAGTTTTCTTCAAAGAAAAAGGGCCCTATAACCCTGTTTTCAATCACCCCAGCCCAAACATTTACTTTTTGAGGGACTTGGCTGTGGCACTCCATCATCCAGTGCGGATTTTCAGTAGCCCAATATCGGCAGTTTTGCCGGTTTACACTACCATGAAGACAAAACGTTGCCTCATCAGAAAATACAATTTTTTTGAAAACTGTGGATTGTCATGGCACAAGTCCATAAGTCTCTCACAAAATTCTAAACGCCTATCTGGGTCATCTTCATTTAGTTCATGAACCAATTGGACTTTGTAAGGGTGCCATTTATTTATACCTAAATACTTAACGACGGATGTCTGGGACATCTGATTTTCTAACGCAATATTGCGAGTCGCTTTATGGCAATCTTCTTCAACTGCCAGCAAAACATTTAGTTGCTTCCTTCTGATATACTTGACCGACCTTTCGTATAATTATCCCTGACATGACCCAAATCCCGATATTTCTTTTCTATTTTACTGACAGTACTTTGAGATATACGTGGCCTATCAGGATACTTGGCATTATAAATTTCACAGACTTCCATCTGAGTGCGCATCCTGTTTCCATAACCAATCATCATCAAAATCTCTATTCGCTCTCGCTCACTAAGACGTACCATTTTTTGAAATTTTAATTTTATCTTTTGATAAACTTAACACAAGCAAAACTTTGCTTAGGCATCTAAATCACTCTAAATTCACACAAAATTATTTGAAGTAAACAAATTGTGACAAGTTGACAATCAAAAACACCAACCAAAAATGTAAATAAGCAAACAATAACTGATAGGTTTGCTTGATATAAATAAATCTTCCAAAAATAGCCTTTTATTGTGTTCAATCGTCAACGGTCGAGTTTAGGTATAGGACATGGTACATGAAATGTACTTAGAATTTGATGTAGAACCTAAATCTAAAATAAAAAATAGG
The DNA here is from genome assembly GCA_014170235.1 of Listronotus bonariensis. Taxonomy (NCBI): domain Eukaryota; kingdom Metazoa; phylum Arthropoda; class Insecta; order Coleoptera; family Curculionidae; genus Listronotus; species Listronotus bonariensis. The sequence goes on from JACEGR010000632.1 coordinate 89,114, forward strand.
TGTTTACATTTAAAAAAATTAAGTTAATGACCGTAACTTATTTTTGGGCCACCCTGTATACATAAATTTATATTAAAAACCGACAGCTAAAAACAAAAATCGACGTGTCCGAGCGTTTTTCAGTTAAACGTACCCTTGAATTTTAAATGAATTTATTCCAACCTTTACGTTCGCACTGTATATTCATATAAATAAAAAAATCAAATACAAAGAAAATACTTACTATTATTATTACCTACGCATTAAAAAAAAACCTATAAATGCGGTAATACTAGAAATAATAAAAAGGTGTTTTTTTAGAATACATTTGGCTTTTTACGTCTACGTAGATTGTGGATTTTTCCGCCTGATCAATGTGGTAGCCACAGACATATGTTTTAAATCAATCGACATTTTGATTAGTGTTTGAAATTAAGATTGGGGTTTGCTGCTTGCTGACTGTTGTATCTCTCCTAAATAAATGTATAAAGAAGGTACAGACATTTCTGACAGTTTGTTTTTTAAAAGGCAAGTCGTTTAATTGGGAGATTCTGTTGGAAGATAACTTTTGTTAATTAGCCTAAAACCCTTTTAGAATGTGTTTGGAATATTTTAAATAACAATAAATTAAAGAAATAAATTTTTTAAATGTAATATAATATGACAAATTACATATTACTTGCATTAATACACAAAGAATAGAAACAAGGATTAATAGGTTTAAATATAATCTAAAATAATTTTAAGTAATTTTTAATAATATTAAAGTCTTTTAGTTACTGCAAAAAATAGGACACTGTTTATAGACAAAATAAATATTTAGTCTTTTCTTAGGTATTTTAAATCAAAACTTTAATAATAAATTGTAAACTTAAATAGCCTTAAAAAAATTTAAATTTTGTCTTGTTACTGGATATGTGGCTAACTCAATAATCATCCGGAGAAATTATTCTATAATTTATATAGCGTTAAGCCAAATGTATCTTAAGACAAACGTAAAACCCTAACGTAAGTTTTTATAATTTATACATTTAAGAGATAAAATTCTCTGTAATAAATATAAATGATACTATTATGACACTGAGAAAAAAACTTATTAAAAAATAATTTTAGGTATAATTGTAGTCGATTCCTTATTATGTTGGAATAATTATCATAAAGAAATTTATATTATTTTATATGATAATTTGAAAATGGACATACTTTTGCTTAAACTTATAGATGCGATTTTGCCAGTACTTTGTAAACTATACCAGTTACATTAATAAATTATTTATTTTAATAAAAAAACAATTATTATTTTATAATGTTTTATATTTAAAGAAACGAATAGTTTTATACCTAATATTTTTTTCTTTAAGGATAGTTAAAAGAAAAATCCTACTTATTTATATTACCCACCACGACCGGTTTTGACTGCCTTACAGAAACTTCTTAATGAGGCTGTAACGAGTAGTGGTAAATAACATAAAAATCATGCGTCTACTTATTAGACAGGCTTTGTTGTCTAGCGGTAGGATATTAAATCTTGCCGTTGATGCCCTACTGAAGTTACAATCAGTAAATACAAGCATTAATTTTAGCGGAGTGGCTAGGTATTTTATAAAGGACTGTCTTGGTGTATTATACAAAGTATTTTAAATCCTTTATAGACAGTTAAAAGATAAAGTTCTGTCTTTTTATGTTATTCACTCTTTTAACTGCCTTTAAAGGGAATACCACAATTGTTTTTCCCACTGTCGTTGGGATTTTTTGTGACTTTTAACTTATTGTTTTTTAAACAAAATAAAAGATCTCTTTAATTTTAGTGCATTAAAAAATAAGAGGAAAGAATGAAAACATAATTTGCATTTGCGTAAAAATTTGGTAAATTAAATGTTGCCTTTATTATAAATAAAAGTATATAAAATAGGTAAATATAAAATTTAAATTCTAAATGATTTGCATAGCAGTTCAGACAAGATATGAATCTGCGTAACTATGATTACAAGTAGGGAAGATCAAAGAACTTTCGCTAACTTGCTTTTAATTTCTAGTTTCCAGTTTTCATTTTATTACCTTCCCATTAAGAAAAATAATTTGAGTTAAAATTATTTACAGGCAAAATCTTTACGTTAAAGTTGCTACATCTAAGTTGGGTGATTCTTTATAAAATGGTAATTTTTACCGGTAAAGAGACAATGATATATAAGGTGGAATGTGGGAAAATTACGCATTTTGGAGATTTATTAATTTCTACTTTAGTATTGGGGTAACTGGTAAAGTATGAACCTTTGCTATTACGGGACTAAAGCACTGATCTCGATGGATTGCCAGTTGTTATAAGTGCTTTGGGAAATAAACTTAACAATATATTTTTAAAGATTTGATTATTTGTAAAGGGTGATCAGTTGATCCAGTATCTTCTACATCTAAAAAACGAACATAATTATTAAAAATTTAAGTACAGGGTGTTTTATTTAAAAAAGACTTAAAATTGAAAATTATGTTTTGAAACACCTTGTATATTAACTAATACCGTAAAAAAAAGTGTATTCTGAATAAACATTGTTTATTTTAAGTTTATTTTTGTATCTTGTACAGGGGTGAAGTTATTGTGATATATTAGAGTTGGGACACCCTGTTTTTTTACCTCTTCAAATAAAGTGCTCGCCAAAAAATCGGGACAAAGCAATTTTTAGGACCATATTTAACTTGTGTTGTTTCGTCTAGATAACATGGCGCAAAATGATTTTTGAAAAATAATCAAATGTTCATGGTATACAGGGTGGTCAATGAACAGATGCAAAATTACAAAAAGTTTAGAGGTGTGTGATTCCGGTAATAATTTTTTTTTCGCATTTAATTATAGGTCATTAGTAAAGTAACATCAATATCTCCAGACGTTTTTGCCAGTTTTTTGATTACAGCCCTTTAGCCCCAGAGACACTACTAAACAAAAAATGTGTCAAAACTTTGCTACCAATATCCTTAAAACGCTGTAACTTAAAAACGGCTTTACCGATTTCGACCAGGTTTTCACATTCTGAAAGCTTATTTTCTGTTTCTTTTTATTACCTAACCACTTTATTGGTAAATGGCCATTTCTATAAAATACAGGGGTCAAACAAAAAGTAAAGATAAAATTGCACAAAATATGGCTATTGTTCGTTTTAAGCTATGACAATTGGGCTGTACGTTGTTGTTTGGTTTGAAATTTGGTCAATATGCAGCTTCGGTCAATACCTCTGGACGGTTTTTTTACTTTTTCGATTAGTGCCTTTTGGCCACAGATACGCTACCAGGCAGATCCATTGTCCTAAAATGTGTCTTTTGTGGATTTTTGATGTGATCTGGAAATTTTAAATTAATTACTACTTAATGATTTTTTTTTTCGTACAGGGTAATCAAACAAAACTGACTCTTTCATTATACAGGGTGTTTCAGATTTTAATCGGGAAAATTTAATAGACGATAGAACATGAAAAAATAAAAAAAGTCTATATAAATATGTATGTTTTAAAGCTTCGTTCTCGAGATACAGGGTGTTAAAATTTTGGAAAAAAAATAGTTTTTTATTCATAGCTCAAAAATCCCTATGGCCGATTTTCCTTAAACTTGACAGGTTTGTTTCTCATGATAAGAGGTATCATTTGATGTAATGAGATTTACCGTAATTATTGCAGTGGCGTCCCAGAGGGCAATCTAGTTAGTAAAGATGGAAAAATAATGGTACGCCACTGCTTTTTTATAATTTTGTATTTTCTTTGAGATTAAGCATTTAAAAATACAACTTTTTTGTTTCTTGTTTATTTTTCGTATCTTGCTTTGTTTTCGAGAAAAAAATAAAAACTAATACTTTATTGCTTGGCCCTATAGAAAAAATCAAGAAAAATACAACTTTTTCTTTTTAAATGTTTTTTCGTATTTTGCTTCGTTTCCGAGAACACAAAATAATAAAAAAATTCCTGTTCTTTAGTGGCCTCCTAAAACATACATTTAATGTTTTCATTTTTTTAAAATAATAATTGTTGCTTTACACATACAAATGGATGAAAGTAAATTTAATTTGCATGCATCTGATGGACGAATCTTAGTTTGGAGAGAGAGGAATGAAAGGTACCGTGAGGAGAATATGGAAGCAAGGGTTGCGTTTGGTGGGGGTGGTGTTACTGTATGGGGTGGTATCATGAGTAATGGAAGAACGGAAATGGTTATTTTGATAGGTGAGACTATGAATGCGAATAGGTACAGGGATTTGTGTATGAATGAACCTGTCAAGTTTAAGGAAAATCAGCCAAGGGATTTTTGAGCTATGAATAAATTTTTTTTTCAAAACTTTAATACCCTGTATCTCGAGAACGAAGCTTCAAAACATACATGTTTATTTAGACTTTTTTTATTTTTTCATGTTCTATCGTCTATTAAATTTTTCCAATTAAAATCTAAAACACCCTGTATAATGAAAGAGTCAGTTTTGTTTGATTACCCTGTACGAAAAAAAATCATTAGGTAATAATTAATTTAAAATTTCCAGATCACATCCAAAAATCCACAAAGAACATTTTAGGACAATCTGTGGCCAAAAGGCACTATTTGAAAAAGTAAAAAACCGTCCAGAGGTATTGACCGAAGCTGCATATTGACCAAATTTCAAACCAAACAACAACGTACAGCCCAATTGTCATAGCTTAAAACGAACAATAGCCATATTTTGTGCAATTTTATCTTTACTTTTTGTTTGACCCCTGTATTTTATAGAAATGGCCATTTACCAATAAAGTGGTTAGGTAATACAAAAGAACTAGAAAATAAGCTTTCAGAATGTGAAAACCTGGTCGAAATCGGTAAAGCCGTTTTAAAGTTACAGCGTTTTAAAGATATTCGTAGCAAAGTTTTGACACATTTTTTGTTTAGTAGTGTCTCTGGGGCTAAAGGGCTGTAATCAAAAAACTGGCAAAAACGTCTGGAGATATGGATATTACTTTACTAATGACCTATAATTAAATTAGAAAAAAGATATTACCGGAATCACACACCTCTAAACTTTTTGTAATTTTGCATCTGTTCATTGACCACCCTGTATACCATGAACATTTGATTATTTTTCAAAAATCATTTTGCGCCACGTCATCTAGACGAAATGGGCTTTATCAAACCGAAATCCGCAGCTAAAAATATATTTTATTTCAAAATTTACTACAAGTTAAATATGGTGCTGAAAATTGCTTGTCCAGATTTTTTTGGCGAAGCACTTTATATCTTTTAAAATTACTGACGTACGTGACATTTTTTATAGCAGATGTAAAAAAAGCATTGGAAGAATTACCCATTACTAAAGGACAAGTTTTTATACTGCGAACAGCGAATTCATTATTCAACATTATTTATTTAACTAGTTTATCAGTTTATAAAAATAAAATTACTTTAATTATTACTGCCTTATATTGCTGGTTTGCTTAAGAAAATAACAAGCCAAATATGCAAAAACTTACTGAATTTATGGTTATCATTTATTTCGTTGTTTAATTTGAAAAGCAGGTAAATGCCATTCCAATTAGTGCAGCCGGCTGTTTAAAATAACGTAAACTGTTGTCAAACACATATTTTCTGATTTAAAAAAATATATAAATAGATATCTAGGCATTTTAAATATTTATACTGAAGCAATCGTTTTATTAGTCTAATAAAGTACATATATTTATGTATAAATAAGTCTATAATTGGATATATGTTACGTAAAGATATGTTTTTATTTTGGTAAAAAATGATACTTGCAAAGGAACATAATTATAAAGCTAATATATAGCTTTGTATTTAAAAACGTTTAAGGAGCTTTAAACACATTTTTAATAAAGTATTGCCTTGAAACTCAATTCCTAAAGGCGTGGAAAAGGACAAGATATTATATTAAACTTATACACCTGTAGATGTTCAAGGACTAGGACCTTATTATTATAGCCTGTTTAAAAGTTGATAAGAAAGAAGATACAGGGTGTCAAAATGTAAAAAAATATATTTTATTTCGATAACTTTTAAAACGTTTTAATTATTTTAATAAAACTGCTATCTGGGATTTTTGATATGAGTAATTCAGATCTAATGTTAATTTTTATTTGTAAACCAGAAGAGGCTAACAACACCATTCAAATTTGTCCAAAACGTCCTTACTTTTTGTGCTACCCTGTATGTACCATTTAAGTAAACCAGTAAACTTTCCTATAAGGTTCTACACAAAAAGATAGTATACTTTATAAGAATGGCTCTGAGCAAAAGTTTTAAAAATATTTAAATTTTAGTGATTTAGTGTATCCAAAAATTGCTTTTAAAAACAGCGTATTAGTCATAACTACAACTGCCTTAAATAAGTATAGTCTATGTATTCTTCCGTGTACTAAAGCATAGAAAAGTTTAATTGCAATTATCTTGAATGGTTACATACAGAGCTATGCATACAAAAGTATGGGACATTTATAAAAATTAAATAGTGTAGAAAAGTCTCCACCCTAGTTTACACATAAAAATTAATATTAGATCTGAATAGCTTATGTCAAAAAACCTCTAGATACTGAGTTTCACTAAAATATTCAAAACATATCAAAAATTATCATAAAATAAAAAAATTTTCACTTATCTGTATCTTCCTTATTATCAACTTTAGATATATGTATTGGTTAAATCTTAGTTATTATTTTGACATAAGGAATCTGTGGTTTTTCTTTGTACCATAAGTTAGCGGACACCCTGTATTAATATATAAAACTATAAAAAAGTATAATTAGTAGAATAATTGGAAAAACTGTTTCTTTCACTGATGACAAATCTTAAACCTAAAATGCGAAAAAGAATAATAATTTTTCTATACCCGACCTTAACAGTCTTCTAAAAATACTAATAGTGAGGTTTTTAGTCCTAGTAAGTAGATATATTTCTGAACAAAGTTAAATTTGGCTTTTCTGCAAAATAAAATAAAATAGTTTATTAAACATTTTAAGAAAATTAAAACTTTTATATACTATAAAGAACTATTCTGTCCTTGCACCATATAATAAAAGTTAAGATAACTTTAAAAGAAATAAAATTACAAAATATTGGTGCTGGTCGACTTTAGGGACAGTTGAATTTGTAAAAAAATAATTTTTCATTTAAAACATACATACCTTATATAATAAATTTAAAGAAAAAATTTGAGGAAAATTCAATATATTTAGCTTTATTTCATTTTTGAACGCAGCTAAAATCAACGTTTTTGTTTGCGTCTAATTATTAAAACTTGTTGATATCTTTGACCTTTTATGACAGACACTAACAGCGTTGTCAAGTTGTGCGGATATTCTTAAAATTAATCTGAATTTTAGGTTCCTTAAAGAAAATTAAAAAAGACAAAGATTTAACTAACCAGAACTAAACTGACCACCCATATGTGACAGATTTTACATGACCTTCTATAGCTCTTTGAACCAATAAAATTACAGATGCTTGTGGTTTTTACTGTTATCTTTCTTTTTATTGTATCCAAATTGCAAGTAATAGTTTTTGTTAGTATTGGGCGTATACCTTATTCACTATATTCTCGCTCCTTTTTGCACAGAATTCTACAAAAAGAAGGGGGAATATAAAAGTTGATATTCAATTAAATCTTATTAGAAGAAATTAACACCATATACAACTCGGAGGCGTAAAGTTGTAAACAGATACGCCGTTTTCCTTAAAGTAATCGTAATACCGGCAACATCGCAAAGACCTAAACACCTTGAAGATAGGCACAAAACGTGAACAGCTGATAAACTGTAAGAACTCGTTTCACTAATGAGTAGCCGAAAACATACAAAATTTCGGCATATTTTGGTTTCAGAAGAGTTTTTTAAAATTGGCTGCCCTAAATGTAATTATCCGCACTTTAGTAAGTGTAAATTGTGTAATTAATGTACTTTAAAGGAAAAATTTAAGAAAGTACTGTTCCTAAAGTCGACCATTACCTAAAATATTTAATATAAAGGTACTTACAATACAAAGAATTTAAACTTTAAACAAAGGTTCATTAGCTCTCGGTTGAAATTATTTTAATCCAATAAAATAAAACCTTGACAAGACACCAGGCGAAAACTGGGCTAATGGTTGCGTCTCAAAAATGTGGTAAATAGTTACCAAAAATGTGGTAAACAGTTTACCTAAAAACTTACTGATAAACTTGCTAAAAATCTAATTTTTGTTTTCATTAAAAATAAAATGTCTGATGCAGTAAACTGTAAAGTAAGGTTAAGTCCAGAGTTTGACAATACTTTGGGTAAAAATAACACGTAATAACATTTAAAAAGGGTATTTTTGATAAAAGTTTTTCTTGTAAGAAAATATGATTTACGAAAGAAAATGTTAATTTTGTATAGAGAGTACTGGAAAACTTAAAAATAACATGATTTTTCTAGGAAAAACTACCTTTATTTTTATCTTTTAAGAAACTGTAATTTGAAAATTTATTTTTATTAATACTTTAAATAACAATATTTATTTACTATGGGTATAAAAAAATTAAAACAGTGATTTTGATGTTACCAAAAATTAATTATTTTAAGTTTTTATAATAAAATAGCCCTAAAAACTTTCATCATATGCTTTTTAAATACCTGCTTCCCGCAAATTTATACAAAATAAGCGTTTACACAAAATTATACAGACAATAAAACTTTTTATTATTTTTGTTATCGATTACAAACTTAATTTTTAATAAACTTTCTATATACAGGGTGGCGCACCACAAACGCCTCGGTCTTTAATAAAAAAATAGTATAATTTTTTAAGAATATTTTTTTACAGGGATATGTGGGTATATTGAAAAATATTTTTAATTTTTAAGGAAATATACAGGGTGCTCAAAAAAAAGGTCCATAACAAACTTTTTTTTTAATGGAACACCCTGTATATTAGTTCGTTGTTGGATTGTGGACATAAAAATAATGTGAGTTTTATCAGTGATCTCTATATTAAAAATAAAAGGTTTTTAAGATATTTAAGAATTTAAAAAAATCATGACAAAAACAAAATTTTAATATATCCTACCTTACTTAGGTTTGACTCTGTATATTATGTTATATTTCTTGAAAATGAACTTTGCTATTACCTACATTTATTTTATTTTTGTTAAAAATTATACACGGTGTCCAGAAATTAATATTTAATATTAGCTACCTTGAAGTGCAAATTAATCGCCTATTTTAAACGGAACACCCTGTATATTATTCTCTTTTTGAATTTTAGAAATAAAAATAAAGTAAGTTTCTGTTTTAATTCCTATGTCAAGAATGTAACGTGCTTAAGATATTTAGGATTTTTGAATAATTTATTTAAAAAAAACCAAACCTAGTTCTTAGATATGGGGTAACTTTTTAATTTTAATGGATGTTTAATGTATATTTCCTATAAATCCTAAAATTCAATTTTTTTCTTTTTGAAAAACTGTACATAAGCCATGAATATTGTAAAAACAACGAATTTATTGACCTTCATATAATTGACCTTACGGCGATTAAGAATATTATTTTAACAATAAAACATTGCTACATAACCATTACAAAAATACGACAACAAAGCAAATAGTATTCAAAGGCCAATAATTACACTATTTTTTTAAACAACCATGGTTTATGTTACATTTTTAAAAAAGAAAGGATTGATTTTAGGATTTAAAAAAAATCAGGGTATTCCATTTAAAATAAAAAGTTACCCTATATCAAAAATTAGGTTTTGTTTTTTTTAATAAATTCTTCAAAATCCTCAATATCTTAAAAACGTTACATTTTTTGACAAAGTAATTACAAAGAAACTTACCCTATTTTTATTACTTAAATCCAAAAATAGAATAATATACAGGGTGTTTCAATTTAAATAGGCGATTAAGTTGCACTTCAAGGTAGCTAAAAATAAATAATAATTTCTGGACACCCTGTATAATTTTTGGCAAAAAATAAAATGTAGGTGATGGCACAGTTTCCTTTAGCAATATAACATTATATACAGAGTCAAACCTAGGTAAGGTAGGATATATTAAAATTTTGTTTTTGTTATGATTTTTTTAAGTCCTAAATATCTTAAAAACCTTTTATTTTTGGTATAGGGATTCCTGACAAAACTTACCTTATTTTTATATCCACAATCCAAAAATAAACTAATATACAGGGTGTTCTATACAATATTTTTTCTTAGACTGTATAAATTCTACTATTGTAATTTCTGAATTTGATCTAAATTTATTATTAATAATTTTTATTATATTTATATGCAAACTATTAAATAATAAATTTACAGACACATAAATTAAAAGAAGTTATGTCGGAGTTAATGGTTAGTTAACTTGATATTTTGATTAAGTTGATGTCGCGTTTACAATTACATATATTTATATAGCATAAATAAGTTTGAAAATACATTCTAGTAGGCCTTCAAAATAACATAGTAATTCCAATGTGTAAAAAAGTCGTACTGTTGGGAAAAGTTTTTAAACGGTCATAGAAAATATATATTTTCTTTTGGGTTTCAAAAAGTCATAGGCCATTTTCAGGAGCGCGTATTTACAAGAGAAACTTAGTTTCACGTATTTTCAATAATGAAATAACTAGCAAAAATTTGCCAACATTACTTAAACAAGACAAGGAATTTTAATGGAGTCTTATCTTATCAGGTGGTCAAAAACAATTATTCTGACATTTTATAAAATGAAAGCAACTTAAATATGTTTAAGTGAAAAATGATATACACAAAAGAAAGTAAATTATCATTGCCAAAGGGAACCAAAAAATAAATGAATACATTTTAAAATGCCATATCTGACCTTTATGTTTTGTTTTTAAATATGCAGCCACTCCCTGTGATGAACTTTTTATATTAAAAAACAGCAATAATGATAATTTTACGATGCGATAAAACTTTAAAGGTCATAAACTTTAAATCGTTTTAAGTTTAAAATTTGAGTTTGGGATATTTATGAAAAAATATAGGTTTCGTAATTTTAGAGCTTTTGACATTATTTATATAGTTTATTATCTACAATACGATTTAGCAAGTCTTTACGATTTTATGTTAGTTACTATCCAGGGCCGATCCTAGACTATTGGATGCCCACGTGCAGACTAAAATTCGCCTCCTTATGAGTACTGCCCGAAAAAAACTTACCACTTTTAATTTTAACTGTCAGTATACCAGTAAAATTTTTTATTTTTTATACATAAAAGAACATATTTATTTAAAAATATTAGCGTTTATAAAAATCTTCTCAACATTTTTTATTATGAGGCTCAAATTGAATATCCAAAATATGATTTTGAAAAGTCAGTAAACTAATTAATCGACAAAAGAATTTTTTGTTTCAACAATTTTATTAAAAAATTTTTTTAAACGTCACAATAATCCGCTGGTTTTGGAGAAACTTTTAGCTGGAGACATGCGCAATGATAATTACTTTCGTGTTCTGTAATTTCATTAGATTTACGTGGAACCGTTTAGCCAGTTTAGTGTGTTTATAGTCTTAGTTTAGGTAATTATTATGATTTAAGGTTGCTTGAAAAACGTTTTAAAAAGAGATTTTACATAATTTTGTTCATAAGTAAGCTCGTTGTTGCTGTACGAAAACTAAATTTTTCTTTTTTTTTTTTTAATTTTGCTGGTTGGCGTTGGTTCAGTTAACATTTTTCGTTATGCCTTTCGCAGCGCTAAAATTTTAAAATTATTTAAAAAATTATTTTTAACCAAACATGCGTATAAAAAATTGGAAACTGGTTGAAAATTTGGAATAAATCTATTATTAAAAAAATAATTCTTTCAACTTTAATTTTAACTTTCTTTAGAAGAAAAGTAACATTTAGAAAAAAAATAACAGACATTTTTAATTACTATTTTATGCTATTTAGTTGAACATTTAAAAAAACATATTTTTCTGGTCTTATTTATTTTTCAAAATAATATTAATTTTAGCCCCCCTGGTATTAAATAGCAATTTTTATGACTGATAATTTTAGATAAAGCAAAATATTTTTAAACTGAATAATTTTCATAACTTAACAAAAATAATTTTTAAAACCTAACAGCTAATAACTTTTAAAACATGATATATTTTTTTAATTTTACACATAGAATTTTTAAAACTTAGCACAAATAATTATTAAAACCTAACATTATTGTTTTTTGATTTTAACATAACCATGAAAGATATAAAAAAAAAGGAAATTGAAATATTCAGAAATTTCTTTCATTAGTCCTGAATTATATTAAATTTTTTGTCTTGTTTTGAAACTGATAAGAATTATTATTAAATAACGTTGACTGATCAACTAATTATGGTACTTTTGCCGAGTTTGACCCAATACGCGAGTGTTTCGCGATTGCGGCATTGATAATGTTGTAACGCCTACTCTGCACGTTTAGGGCCATTGGGCAGTTTAATTTACTCAGGTTTCTTTCTACATTTTTCGAGAATAATTTGGCTGCCCACGTGCAAAGCTCGTTTTTGTCCTCCGATAGAATCGGCCCTGTAAGTAACAATTTATTGTATTTCCTAAAGTATATTGGCAACGTCTTTTTGGCCTGATACCACTGATTTGGATAGATTGCCAATGGTTTTAGCTTGCGTGAAGAAAAAGTTACGTCATATGGGCAAAAAAACATGTTTGTGCACGTCGGCACCAATCTTGGTCACCGAAGGAGATGCGCGTGCGCCAATAGAAACAGCAGACATAATTTATCAACACTATTTCTGGATTTCCCGTTCAAAACAGAGGAAGTACGGCTTTTAAATACGCATGCTCGTAAACGCACCGATTTATTGACTACGCGGGATTGTAAAAATCTTAAAACTTCTACTGGCCACTAGGTATTTAAATGTGGATTATTTATACCCGGTATAGTATAGCTCCAGTAAAAATTTCCATTCTTGAATATTTCTGTGTAAATGTATACTTGTTTATTATCGCTGCGAGAAACCGTTTTGGAAATACACGGACTTTAAAATAAACGTTTAATTCTAGACACATACCTACATTTCCATTGTACTTTATCACGCTTATCTGAGTTCACCCGGGTGTCTCTAAAAGGTATCACAAATTAATTAGACCAAAATGCAATGAGCTTACACAATTTAGCTTAGTTTAAAAGTTAATCGTTTATATTTAGAGGTTCAGTGTGTGGATAAAAAGCAATATTTTTTTGTGTGTAAAGGAACGTTTTATCTCAGATATCTCGAAAGCGACTGATGGTAGCGATATTATTTGGGTATATTTTTTTGATAGAAAAAATATAAGATAATAGAAATTCTATACCATAGCTACAACTCTAACCGGGCCAAAAAGTTTAATAACTAATAATAACTCAATTTATTTATATAACATTATTAAAAAAAAGGTATTAGAAACAGTGTTGATCTTCAAAGTAGTTATAATATACAAGGTGACTTTTAAGTTAGATTTTATAATAATAAGATTATTTTTGAAAATAAAGTTATGTCCGAATAATGCTTCGTTTAGAAATATACAGGGTGTTGAGATTGTAAAAATGTAATGTAATAGTCAAAAGAAGTGTACGAAGTATAGTGGAAATATTCTGAAGTGGTAAGAAAGTAATGATAAAAAGGCATTTTTATAAATCCTAACACCCTGTATTTCGGAAATAACGAAGCATTAATGGACATAACTTTATTGCATTCTATACATTGTTATAGGAAAGTACCTACCTTAAAATTGCCCGGTATAATAAATATGTTAGATTCTTTTCATATTATTAACTTACTCCCCTAAAAAGGCTTTAAAAGTGTTTTTATCATGAAGTTCATATCATTACTAGCCCAGGGACTATTAAGTGGATTTTGTAGTATTAATAATTAAATGTATTTTTAGACATGATAAAATTATTGATAAAATAACAGCGATTCTTCTCCTGTTACTGTAATTGAAACAATAACCGAAATTGGATAGGCATTATACAAACCGCGGGCAAATCCCCCATTAATTCACAGAGAAAAAACGTTCCGCGCTTTCAAATCTGTGTTTGAACGGGGCAATTTTGGAAAATCATTCAATTTTCCGGCCGAACGACGATTTAGACTATAAAAACTACAAACTGAAACGTCTTGCTTTGTTAGTTAAAAAAATTATACTTTCAAAAGAGTCTCTCAATAAATTTTCACCACATCTTAGCGCAAAAAGTCTTAATTTTATAACTAATAACATATCAGAATTCAAATAGGTCACACAAACAAGCATTACGGTATACGCTATGAAATAAAATCTTTATACATTGTATCACAATTTTAATACTGTTGTTTCAAGCCTCAAACAAAATAAACACGACATTCCGTTTTATAATAACACTTAACACCTTAGTTTAGGATTTTCTGCTAAATGCATATAATTTTAAATACCTAATGTAAATTCTTGCTTACTATTACTTGACCTTTTAAGTTGCCGAAAGGGTAATGAAAATTATCACTATTACGTGTTTATTTTTTTAAATCACTATAATGTGATTATTGTAATTTTGCAGAATATTTATCTCTCTAAAGTTATTTAATAAATAAAGAAAAAAAGTTATTATGAAATACCGTTATTTTGTTAAAAAAAATGGTTTTACTACTACGATAGAAAACGTAATTAATTTTTAAAGCAATCAAAATTAACGTTAAAAGTTAAAACTGGCAAATACTATTGGACGTTAAAAATTATTTAAATGAAAATTCCACACCACTGTTTTTTGACCAATCAAACCTGTAGTTTTGGTTGCATTACCAGGACAACAAAAGTTTACGGAAAGTTTTATTTTCTGCTTGGGGTACCCTGGAGCAAATTATAGTGGAAATTTTTTGACATAATCATTGAATTTGTTCTAATGTCATGTCTGTCATTTACGTACATAAATAAGGAAAATGTTATTTTGAATCAGTTGTAGTATTTCAGACGTAACATAATATGAAATAATGTATGTAAGGTTTTAAGTCCCTAAATGACAATTTTATACAACTACAGTTAGTAAAATAATACCATGGGACTTAAGTAAGTAGTAACCTATAGGTCTTAAAAAATTAAAATAAACTATTTTTACCAACTGTAGTAATATAAGTAATATTTAACATAAAGAAATTAACAATGATTAGCTTTAAAATTACATAGGTATGTTTGTAACTACAATTGGTAAAAATATTTATTTTATGGTAAAGCCTGAAGCTCGTGTCAAAGTTACAAACATTAAATTTTAAAAAAGAATTATTTAAAGCAAACTTGACGTAAATTTTCTTACCAATACCACACGTGCCTAAATTATTCATAAAATTTAGTGTTAGTGTTCTATAACCGTTAAACCCATTTCTTTTCACACATTCCGTAAAAACTTTTTGATTTGGCTAAACGTGTATATTTAATAAGCTAATATATATTTTTTGCAATTTCGTAAGAGGGTTGTAGTCTCACCAATTTATATGGTGGTAGAAGACCTTTTAACGCTATTTATTTTTATTGTTTTTGGCACATTTTCTTTAAACAAATTATCTTTGCGTCAATATTTTTTATATCAAAAAATAATAAATGAAAAAAAAAAAGGAATATTACTGCTTGTCTAAATATAAATATGCGATATATATTCTCAATAAGGCTCAAAAGTATTTTTTACGGAAGACGATGTCATTAGCAAAATAATAGTGTAATAAAAAATATGCAACTTTTTTTCTTTAAAGAAATGTTAAGATAAGAAAACTTTGTTTTCTAATCATGATTATATAAGTATTTTTCTTATAATAAAACTGATAGTCTTTTAATACTTCGAACTCATTATTTACGGCTACTGTTACTTTCTCTACCGGAACAAGTTAGGCCGGATGTACACTATTAAAAATACGTTAAAGGGTTTTAAACAGGTACCTCAGTAGCGTAACAATAGTTTATAATTTGTAACAATAAAATATTTTATATTCAGTTTTATTAATAATTAGTAAGTTATTATGGTTGTTACAAAAAAATCAACCCCTTACTATTATTTAAAAAAACTGATCTTGTTTGGTTTTATTTACATGGTTAACCTGTAAATCCCGATAAGGTAAAAATTTAAATTTAGAAAAGGAAGAGTCTGAGTTTCTTATTCTTGATCCAAATAATTTGACATACTGTTGCCGGTGGCATAGCAGTTTCCGTTCGCAAGTTACTTACGAGAGGGGGGGATGGACCGACCCCAGGAAAATGTAATGCAGTGTTACTTTTTGGGTGGAAAAAACTTTCTTTCGGTCTTAAAAATTATTAGGGTTACAAAATCAATTTTGGTTTGACAAACGGTGCTTTTTGCATCTCCATAAATCTCATGTGAGATTATGGGATGGCAGGAGGATGGAAAAAAATCTTCCCCAATCTCACCAGTGGGAAAAAGGGTCAAAAATTTTGAAAAAAACGCTTTACGTTATTTATGACGTGAAATAAAATAATTTACAAACGCCATCGCCAAATTTGGTCTAAATTTTGACTTAATTATGTTTCTAAACAATTGACAATTTGCTTATGTATTGTCTTAATCAAATTTTACATTAAAAAACTTTTATTGCGGGTATATAATTTTTGCCTAAATTTTCATTACACGTTTTATTATTATTCTTTAAAACGTTTTAGGTGTTGTAGATGTTTAGGTAATTCAAAAGTTTATAGACTGCGTGGAAAGAAAACGGTTTAAAGTGTGTGGAACAATATTAGGTAGATACTTATTAGACAACAAAAAAAAACCGTCATGTAAATACGGTGACGCATCGGTCCCGCTTTGTTGTTGCTTTACTTGCCTATGAACCTTTTGTGACTGAACTTTAATGTGCTATCATTAGCGTAGCCAGAATTTGGATTAAAAGGGAAAAGGCTGTCATTGGCAAATTATATTATTTAAAAAAGATAAAATGAAATAGGGATATAAAATTACTGCCAAACGTGTTTTTATACAGTGTGTCCCAGGATAGGCGTTACAAGAGGACAAATGGACCAAACATTTTGGAATTTTTTAACAGGTCGTATGGTACAAATATAATAAATACAAGATTTTACTCCGATTGGTAATATACAGGGCGAGTTATAACTAAAAATACTTAATAATTTTATATCTCGCTCGGTATATTACTTATATAATAATTGGTAAAATTTTATATTTATTTGTTTTGGACCATGCCACTCGCTTTTCCAAAATTTCTTTTTAAAATTCAAAAGTTTTGGTCCATTTGTCCTCTTGTAACACCTAGCCTGGGACACACTGTATAAAATTCATTTTAGGTTATTATTTTGTATTTTATAAATGCCTCTTGAAGAAAAAAAATTACTAAATAAGCCTATAAACGGCCTGCCGCCTGTATATATGCGATTTATTTTAAAATTTAATTAATTAAATTATATAAAATTATAAAAAAACCTTAATTTAAATTTTTTAGTAATATTTGCTTTTACATCTCTTTGTTTCCAAGCATTTTTTCTAATGACAATAGCCAGAAGTTAAAGAAAGGTAAATCTGGAAAAAGGTTGCATATTACAACATTGTTGTAGAATTAAATGTCTGCAACAACTTTTGAGCTGTATGAGAGTGTGTGTTGTCTTAAATATAAAATGTTTTTCTTCGGTAATTCAAAACATAAAAAAATATAACTTCCTGGTCCAAAGGTTTGCGAAAGTTATCTAAGTTTATTATTATTTTTATTTTAATTACTTTTGGCAACATTTGCAATACTTTTGTTACTAAATTTTTAATACATTTTATTTATTTATTATTTTTTTTGAAAGAAAAGTTTTTTTAACTAAAGTTGCATATTTTATTAACATCATAGGGTATTAGAAACCAAACATTTATTGTAATAAGGCATGGGGACTTAAATTAAGGTATTAGTTTAAAACGCGCACAATAGAATTTAACATCAACGAAAAATTTAATTGTGCGGCTATAATTATATTTTCCTATTATATTCCTAAATAGAAAACCACAAATAATTAAGTAATAGTGTAAGATTCGAACAGGAAGCGACCTTGATCCATCTGTTTACCGGATAAGAACTGTTTTATATTAAAGCTAGTATTTAAACAAAGGTATTGCCATGGGGTTGCCAAAAAAATTGGGTTAAGGCTATGACCAATTAAAAAAGTAAGTTTTAAAATTTTTGAGTAACCTTTTATACTGTCAATTTTTATTATTTTTATTGTACATGACAGTGCTAATATATTAGTACTTTTTTATTTTTTATTTATTAAATAAAGCTGTGGTAAATTTTACAATTTTAAATTTTAAAAATGTTTTTATTACATTCTGTATTATGTTAAAATATATATAATAATAACTAGCATACGTAGGTGTTTAAAAATATAAACAGATACGTGAAGGTCGCCTCCTATTCGGATCTCGTACTATAATTAGTTATGGGTTCCTTTGCTAACGATAGACTTTAGAAAACTGTCAAAACTCGGTTCCACACCTATTTGTTTTTACAGATTATTTTTTGTGATATAAATAGCCAAGAGTCAAAAGTACGTAAATCTGGAAAAAACTTGTATATTACAACTATGTAATAGAATTCAAAGTAAATGACAGAGTGTTATGTCTTAGATAAAAAACGTTTTTTTGTTTTGTAATTTAAAACTTAAAAACTTTTAAAAAATGTTAATATATTTAATATATTTGACATTTTTATTTCTTTCAGTTAACAGTTAAATATAGGGCGCATAAAATTTATATATTAGAGTACAAGGTTTTATAAAAGCGATAAATAGTTTGTCTAAATGAAATATTACAATATATTGGAAGGGAAGTTTCATTTAGTTAAGGTTGCATATTTAATTAACGTCAAGAGTTATTAAAAACAAAAATATTTAATGTAATGAGGCATAAGGATTTAAATTTAATACTTAGTTTAAACGAGCTCTGTCAATTTAATATTTTGTTGCTTTCACAATAAGGCAGCATGATATATCTTCACAAAAAGTGGAATAATCAGGAAGTACACCAAACATCATGTGTAGTTATTTAGGACCAGTTTGTGGTGTAAATAAACTTATAACAAGAAGTGTCATAATAATAAATTGGCATTTTATCCAATCATGTAATTTCTATACATATTCTGTTAATACCAGGTTTTATATTTATTACATATAATTTGAGCTTAAACAGTTTACAAGTTAAATTTTAAACGACATTTTTAAATAATAAAAGTTGTGTTGTAAAGTGTCCCATGTTAGATACTCTACTAATCAGAACTGTGCATAAGAAATTTTTGCCATAAATGAGCTCATAAAATTTTATTTTTTTCTTATGAAATTTTAAAACTACAAAAAAGGATGAAAAGTATTCAATTTTTTAACTTTTGTAATTAATCCTTTTTGTTAACATGCTTTATTGTCTCAAACAGGCTAACATCAGTTTAAAGGAAATTCGTTTCATGAAAAAAAAAAAAAAATTGCGGATAAATAAAAATGTTATAAATTATTTTTAATACAATAAAGTCATTTTAGGTTCAGCAAACTAACACTAGAATTATTGTTTTTTTTTATTTATTGGGTTTGATAATAAATGTAGCTTTGTTAAGTAATTCTATTATTATTACTGGTATCTTTTTGTATTTAAAAAGAACACAGTTTGAGCACAGTTAGCATTTTCTATTAAAACATGCGTTTTTTAGCTTTTAAAACTAATATTTTACCAAAAATTTAAATATTAAAAAAGCTGCTACACACATACATATTATTAGGTAGGGGAAACTGGCCTAAAATGACATACTGTATAATTTTTGCCCATATTTAAAAATAATAATGCTATTTACTAAAACATATTGTAAAGTGCCTGCATTACTTATCCTTAGACATTAGTTAAGCCAAGGTTTATCCGGCATTGAAAAAATAAAACAACATAATTTTTAGAGTATGTCATTTACTTTATAATAAGAAATAATATAAAACGTAGACCTAATTGTATTTAAATAAACTTTAATGATTTTTAAGTTAACAACTTCGTCCTAGGAGAGACATAAGCGCTTTTAGCATGAGCCTATTTTGAACAACCTTGGCGTGTAGACTTCGTTCTATATTTATCCACCACCAAGAAAAATAAACGTTTACGAACACGTTGACATAGTATGTCATTTTACCCACATAAGACATCTTAGCCAATTTTCAAATCATTATCAAAAATAACAAAATTCGTAACAAAATAACGTAAATTTGCTATAACACACAAATTCTAAAATGATTAAAATTATTTTGCAAATGGTGACTTTCTTAATGTTGTTCCAAAAAATAAGAAGCGTTCTCCTGTACGGGAATGTCAAAAATTAGAAAGTGTGTCATTTTACCCGAATATGTTGTTTTAGCTTGTTTTCCCTATTTTAATTACCCATATTAGGCTTCTGAGGGTGCAAGTTTCAAAGTGTGCAATCTCCAACAATACAACATTTTATAAAAAAATAACAAAAAACCTCTAAATAAAATGTAACACATTCTTTTCTAAGTCTGAATACTCTCTTATGGATGTAATCCTGGCTTAAAAATATAAATTTTAAATTTATCGCAGCAAAATACAAGTATTGTCTACTTTTGTAATAAATAGAATAAAAGATGATGCACGTTGGAACTAGTCCCCTTATAATATACGTCATACCCCTAGATGAAAATGTTTATGAGTTCTCGTTAAATTTACTATTTTAAAACTATAATAAATAGCAAGGATTTAAAAACTGATACGCCACTGTTAAACAAATTTTGCATAAAGTACGTTACTTAGCTTTCACTGCTCAAGCCTAAAGGTATATCTCTATTGTCTTGTATGGTGACAAAACATTTGTGTGAGTACAAAAATTATCTTTATTGTTAATCTCTGATTTTCATTTTGTTGTACTGCGCAATTTAAAATTATTTAAATAAAAGTTATTCTGTTTGTGACCTTAATAGGCAAAACAATGATATAATTATATAATTTAAAAAATAAAATAAAAGCCATTTGTCCTAAAGGTATTTTGCTTTAAAAAAATATCAGCAACGCCTGGTGATGGCCAAGTTTGTGGGTCCACCTTCACCATAGGTAAAAAACAATGTTTAAAATTTATTAGGCCTCTGTCTTATAAGTAATTAATCCATTTTAAGTAATAATGTTAAATAGTAAAACAAATAACGGGTTAAAGTGATTTTATAGACTTTGGTAATCCACAATGAAATATATATATATATATATATATATATATATATATATATATATATATATATATATATATATATATATATATACCTTTTACTGAAATCTGACTTAGAAATTAAATTTTAGAAGCAGATTTTAATTTAAGATTTATTTTAAGTAATGTCCTTTGCTTTATTATTTATATTTATTTTGTGCTTTGCTAAAAAAATCTTTATTAATACAAACAAAATTTACCTCACTTTTATAATTTTTTAAAGTACTGGCTTACTAAAAAACAATTGTTAATTCAAAAATATCCAGATTTTATTGATAATTGGTTTATTTGAATTTTGGATTCAGTTTTATTATTGTTATTGATTTGTATATTTATTCATAAAGCAGAGTTGTAAAGATGTAATTTTTGTTCTATTTTATTTTACTTTGCCAAATCTAACAAATATTATATTGATTTAGCAGAACCTAACTGCATTACAGTTGACTCCTGAGGTAGGAGGGTTCCCCGAACCAAGGTTTTTGTATTTTAGGAACTACGTCACCTAATTACCAAAGAAGTAAACAGTTTGGAAGTAAAATAGACTTTTATATCAAAAAAATAAAAAAACCGATATTAAAACAGTCAAACTTAAACAAAAGTAAATGGCAGAAATTGTATTAAAAATTTATTGACATCGGAGCTTTAAGGTTAATAAAAATACCTTAGAATAACATCTACATCTATTATTTAGTATTATGTGTTAAACACTGGCTAAAAAAACGCCATGTTTGTTATTTAATTTAGCTTGATAACGGTGGCAGACTTGCCACCGAAACGTCGATTTTTAGTTATCTGTTTACTTGTTTTAATTTTTTTGTTTTTTTGGTACTTTTAATTTAATTTTTTGGCGTGTAGCCAAATAATTACCATCCATTTTTTGTGTGTTGAATAATATTGGGTCCATGATACAAAATAGTTTTGCAATGTGTCTTTTTTAATTATGGGTTCTTGATAAAGTCCAGTTAGGAAACGTTGGGATAAGTACAAAGTGGTTTTGTTTACCGGTCCCCATTCCGCTATACTACTCCGATTGGTTTTTCCAAAGGGTGCTATAAACTAAACTACAATATTAAACAACAAATCCACAAAAACTAAACGCTAACAGCAAAGCAAATTAAATAACTATTAACTTAAGGGTAACTTTAAGCAAAAATACTAACCCATAGAAGCTCACAAGTAAGATTTCAGCGTACTCTGAAATTTGAGTAGGTACCTACCCTGACCACAAGATAGCGAAAATTAGCACCGGACCAATTATAAAATTGGTCGATGCCCATGTCGAGTTTTTATTGGTCGATTGGACTACTTTCTCTATCTGGTGGTCATCAAAATTTCAGGGTACGCTGAAATCTCACTTGTTAGCTTCTATGAAGTAGTATTCTTTGCTTTGACTATTATTCAGCGGTTTTATAATTTAATTAAATAAGTAAAAACCGCCAATTATAACAAATTGATTACATTTTCGGCGGTTTCCATATATATAAGTAGATAATCTTCTTGTAATTGTGCAAAACCGCCACGATTGTTTTATCCTTAATAGTTTCCGTTTACATAATAAAATCATTAGTAGTAATCTCAAGATTTTTTCAGATACACCTTTTTTTGTGATGTTATAAAATAAATAAGTGACTAGTTTAATAACCTGCTACTGGCGATCTTGATTGTACATTTAACAATCACAAATACGAGGGTTTTTAAATAATAATAATGATTTAAATTGTTTTCCGTCAAAAGCTATTGCAGTTTTTTATCTACCCACATAGCACGAAGACCTATGAAGGGGTAAGAAAATTATTGAAGACATTAAAAAAGTATATAAAATAAAACACATAAATTATATAAAGTAACAGAAACACGACGTAAAATTACCATTTTTTTATTAGTTTGTTTTTAAAAGCGTGTTTTTTTACCAGACCGTTTTTTATCTATGTCCGAATTGCGTATCAAATTTTATGATACATCCTTCATACGGTCAATATATTATAACCTAATATGGTTTTAATTGTTTTTTACTTGGTATTACACGAATATTTTCTACCGAAGACGTGTAGATAGGTAGGCGGTCATGGTTAGTTCTGGTTAGCTTAATCTTTTTTTTAATTCTTTTTCTTTCTTAATTAAACCTGAAACTAATACATCCCGACGTTACCAAAGCAACCACAAGGAGAGCTCAATGTGTCATCCTGTCAGGAATGTTTACATGCAGGCATTCTTTGTGTAACTCCTTTCTTCTAGTGTTTAATACATTTAAAGTTAGTTTGTACGTATTAAGCTGGTACGAATGATAATCTAAAGAAATTTGGCGACAATACCCGAATCTTTTTCCATAGTTTAAATTCTAGGTAAATCGTTATTAGATGCATTGGAAATTAACACTAAGATTTTTACTTTAGGGTTTAAGGATTTTCATATCATTAAGCAAAATTTTAGAACATTGTTGTTAACCTAAAGCATTGCCTTTCAACCAATTGCTGGACAGAAAACGCGATATTACGCGTTTAATTTTTTTATAAGTAATTTGTAAGAGTTTAATTGTTTTATTATTTACCTTGTTTTTTATATCAGAAAAAATTGTGACAGTAATCGTATAATCATTTTCATCTCCATTTTTTTACAACATGTAATTTAAGATACTTGAGATAGTTTTGGGCTGAATTTGCAACTTCTTTAATGATAGATTTGCATAATAAATTTTCCAAATACAGAAAAAATTTCTTTAATGATCAATAATATTGTCATTAGATATTGATATGTCAAATAAGAAATAATTATTTCTTATTAGGAAGTTAAATTATTAGCTTATTTACCATATCTTTATCAATAATTATTTACAGACGCTGCTTTTCTCCTAATAGGCTATTAGGTATATTTAATTGTATATTTTAGATATAAATGTATAACGAAGTACCGGATAATCAGTCCACCTATTAGAATATTAAAAAAAAACAAATCTTTAATGCAATTGAAAAAAATGTATACAACGTTTACAAATTTAATTATTTTTTAAATTAAAACTACCTAATTATTTAGTTTTTATTTTATTATTTTTATAATTAAATTAATTATTGAATTTATTTTAAAAGTTTGGTCTTACTATGGTTATTTACATGTAATTGTTAATGTTCATTTGTCTGTTTGTCTTTGACCCATGAAAAAATCTGCTCAAAAATGTGTAAATTACGACACTTAATATACCTCTACATTTGATTATTTTGACCATTAATTTTTGCGATTTTATACCACTCGGTATATTTTAGTTAGATAAAGACTTACTTTTGTTTGGAAAATTTAAAACTTTATATTAGAGTATCTCACAACTAAGATAATATTTAAATAGCAGAAGCTATTTTTTACAAATAGGTGCAGTATCATGTAGTGAACCTAAAAACACAAAATACTTACCAATAGGACAAACAGACTTATTGTAAGTATGTTGTGTTTTTAGGTTTACCACGTCATACTGCTCCTCGTTACCTCCACTACTATAAAAAAAAATGTTTAAAATTATGTTCTAACTAGACACAAGCCTCATAAAATTTATGAAGGGAAATAAAGCCCCCAGCCTATACATTCTAGCACTATAAAAACAGGAATATATATTTAAAAAAAACACCTTAAAATTTTTGATTTTATAAAAGCAATTTTAATTCTTAAACTCTACCCGACAGTATTAATATAAAACTAATTTTTTTCTTTCAATTTTATAAATAAATTCATGGAAATTTGTTTAAATTAAAAATTTAAAAAATTATTACAATGTTTTGGTCCATTTTGTGTTATTTAAACATACATATTTTATTAGCTAGACTTAGAATGTATTTAAAAATGATGTTTGTCATTATACAGTGTGTGTGTGTCAAAAATTTTAATGGTTTTTTTTTTTATTTAAATATAGCATTAACCATACTTTTTTAGCCAACCCTCAAGCAATACCTTTGTTTAAATAATCCATTTAACATAAAATAGTTTTTATCCGGTGAAGAGATGGTATGTGGCTTTCTATTCGGATCTAAGACTATAGTTTATTTGTCAAGTTTTAAATCTTAAATTTATAATCCAGTTTTTTAATTCTTGCAGTTTAGAAACACAGTGGCAATTTTTTTAAGTAAGCCCTCGTATAGCAGTAGCAAGTTCAAATTGACCACGAAATGAAGAACCATAAAATAGGTATGACTCATACTTGAAACTCTTGCCAGGTATTAACATATAATGCGCTCTAAAACTTCTTGTGTGAGTGGAGATTTATTGTTTAGGACCGTGTTATGCTGTCATGAATGTCGACATACAGGGTGTCTAGCGGATGCAAAAGCCTTTAACGGATTTGTCACTGGTATTTGAGTTTGTTATTGTCCTTGTCTTTATTATGCTTGTAAGTTTAACTTTAGATTAATTTAATTAAGAAAACATAAAGGGCAGATATTAAAAAAGGTTTAGCAATATTTAAAAAGAAAATATTATCTTTGTGTTATTTAAACATAATAAACACTATAGAAACACCTATGTGTTTATTATATTCTATGTCTAGATATTTTTGAATTTTGCATCGAATTCTACATAAATATGTTTTATGTACCTATCATATTGTAGGTATATCGTATACCTAAAATCAATGGAAATCGAGAAATTTATCATCAATTTCTTTCCAAATTTTTATAGACCCGTGAAATTTTCGGCGTTCTCGCCTGGCCATGACGGCGTCTTCGCGACGTTTGGACGTCAAGCCAATTTGACGTCGGAGTACATCAGAGACCAGATAGGAAATAGATTTAATTAAAGTTATATTTTATAATTTTATTCATATAAAATAAAAAAATATTGTTAAAAAATGTTTTATTTTAGTTTAGATTAGTAACATTTAGTTGGTAAACACGCAGCATAAACTTTTAGAGAAATATGAATTTAAAATAAAAAGGTATTAAGGGGTAACTTAGACGCTATAGGCGCCGACGCCAAAACGGCCGTCAAAGCCGGCGAGTTGGCTTGAAGTCCAAACGGTGACGTCGAAATGACCACGGCGAAACGGACACTCCAAGATTTTCTTTAAATTTTTTGACATTTCACGAAGGCCTATGCCTAAATATCATAGTACTGTGTGGCGGGTCATTCAATGTTTAACCCATCGTTTTCCCTGTTCGGTCAACTTTGTCCAAGCACTGAAACATGCAGTTTTTGCATTTCCCTGCACTTTAAGACAACATGGTTGTGCCACTACAACCGTTATTTTTAAATAACTAAATCAAGGCAATGTCTGCATTCGACAATAATACCGCCATCTGTTAAGAGTTACTGTAGTGTATCGTCTGTGTCGCTGGTCGCTGGTCGCTGTTGGGGTCGGTGTCATCCGTGGTGTCATTGTGTTAATGCGAAACGAAATCTTGAATCACGCCATCAGGGCCCGGATTCTTAACTTTCGATAGGTGACGACTCGGTCGGTATCGAGTTCTCGATATTCCTTTCGAAACTTATCGGCCCTATTTTCTCATCTGTTTTCACGTAAATAATTATTAGGATAAAGACTTATTTAAAAGGATAGTGCCTAGTTATGAAACTCGGGAAATATCGAGTCAAAATCGAGTTTCAAAAAGCTTAAGAATCACCATTCGGTAGCGACTCGATACGTTACGTCTCGAGACAGCGGTTAAGAATCCGCCTGCTGTTAAAGTGTTGCCGAGTGTGTCGGTTTCGTTGGGTTTCATGTGAGGTGTCAGTGTGTCAGTGTGTCATTATATTCATGAACACTACTACCTAAATATGTCTCCACACGTGACTTGTGGCTTCGAAGATCAAATCCTTGGTAACTGTGTACTTACGAACACCAATGTAGTTTTACATTAAAAAAATGATAATTCTTCGTATTAATTAGTGCCTTTATAAAACTTGTAAACTATTTTATTAATGGTTATTTTTAACAGACAACTACATTAATCTAAACAGCACTAAATTTAGTGCAAAAGATCAATTATTATTACCCGTTAAAATAGACAGGTTGTTTCATTCAAAATTATTTAAAAAATAATATTATTTGGTTTTTCCAATAATTTTAAAATCAAAACATTGGTTATTTTAAAACTAAGTTTATTAATTAATTTAATAAATATTTTTTAGTTTTTAATTTTAAAATTATGTTGGTAAGCAAATTTTAATTACAAAATTATATAAACCCGACACAATTGATAACAGCTAACACGACTTTCACAATACACGGTGCAATCCAGTTATTTTTTTCATTTTCATTAAACAAAAGGAAATTAATAATTAAAAACAAATGTAAAATGAAACCTGGTATTGTACACCATTAAACCTCCATTACTAAATACAGATAAAAAGATAGATTTTGCTACATTTTTTTGCATTTTACCGATCCTTAAATAATTCCATAATAAAAATAAACAATGTAGTTTTAAAGCATAGTCATGTCGGTATTGTTTTTTAATTTCATAAGAGTTTCTCTCGTCCTACATTTTTCATGCATTAAATGTTCTTATGGTGTTACAAAGTGTTTTAGCATGTACAAATAAATAGTTCCTCCTTATTTAGGTATTCACAGCCTTGATATTTAAAAAACTGCATTTTGGCAAATAGGTTTTTGTTACAATAGATTCGTAAAAATGTCAAGTGAACATGAATTTTAAATATTATAAGGTGCGTTCTATCCCCAACCTAAAAATTGTTATTAACTTTACTTAAAACAAAAAGGGTTTCAAAATTCTTATCAAGAAAATATATTAATAAAATAATTTTAACCGAATTAGCAAGAAGCCCCTAAACTATTGCAAAATTACTTTAAAATTATATTTACAAAACTCATTCCGTTTAAAATCCGCTGGTAAACCAGCGAAAATTAAGTAATGATGAAATTGCTTCAAAAGTGTTTATGTGAAATGGGGAAATGGATGAATCAACATATTTTTAATTAAAAAAAAGACAATTGGTGAAACCAAACAACAGAAGCCATTTAAAGGTAGAAAGGAGAGCTAGGTAACGCGACACCTTTTAACCTTAATTAAAGTGTATAAAAGTACAATTTTTAATTAATTAATTTATTCATTAGGTAATAAAAAAAGTATATGAATTATTCAGAAACAAATTAGAATTAAAAAATTGTTAACAAGAAATAAGCAAATATGGGTAGATTAATTGTAAAAAAATCCAAATTACATATCGATATTGTTGTGAATGTTCTGTAAAAACAGGATGTTTTGTTATTGGATAAATAATTTAGGGGCCTATTAATGGGCTGTATTTTTTGGGGAAAGTGTTTTTATAAAGAGAGAGAAGTTCTAAATCTAATTTTTAAGATGCACTGTGTAAACTTTTTTTTTTTTATTCATGGCCTAAATATCCCCTAACATATTGTGATGAATTTGAGTAGTGTAATTTGTGACACTAAGGGGCTTTTTAGGCCTTAGCTCGATTAATAATTCCAAAGGCGTTTGGAGCGGCACCCAAATAAATATTTTTGACAAAAAACTATACACAACTGGCTTTCGTGAATTTTTACATTTAATTTATGCTAAGAACGTTAAAATATAGCTTTTATTGTTCAACATTATTTTTTTGCATTTAGGTTAGTATATAGAAAAAAATCACCTTATTGCTTATCCGTAAACCAGTCAAGAAACATATAACATTATTAATTGTTAATGAGTATATACACAATAATTTTTTAAGAAATATTTTCTGTGTTTTTGTGTAGCCCAGAAAAATGGTAGAAAAGTTAGAGAACTTTATTTTTATTAGACAGAATACGAAAATTTTTTAAATAACAAAAAAGATGCATTTTTTTCGCTTAAATTGAAAAAATACAAAAACGTGCAGTCCCTACGTACATTTTTTTGTTAGAAATATTTTTAGGTGGTTAATCAATCAAACCCACTTAGGGTTAAATAAGCTCCTTACTAATAAATAACACTACAACATTTAATTTAAATTTAAAACAGTTAAGATTATTAAAACATAAAAGTTTTCTCTTTTTAAGAATTGCACTCTGTATCTTGAAAACAATTGCCCATCGTCGGGCTGTGGAGGATTTATCGCTTTTTTATAGGTTACTTTCATGGCTTCTGCTCTAAAGAATTGTCCAGTATTAATCCTCCATTCACGGTTCCCACCAGAGAAACTCGTGGTGCCGCGAGTATGCATCCCTATACGGTCCAACTGGGCAGGCCCCGAATTTTCCACTTTGTTCGTTATTTTATCCCTAGAGTTTCTAGAATGTGGAACCAGCTGCCCACGGAGGTCTTTTTTCTTCCCCAAATCTTCAAGTATTTAAGTCCCGTGTCAACAAACTCCCTCTTACCTCGCTTAAGGCACCCACGGTACGTTAGTATTTAGGCTTTTAGCCTTCGTGGTTTGTCTAAAGATAAAAACAAAAATGTATTTGCTTATCGATACTTATCAATACTTACGAAACTTGTTAAAGTTGTTAGACAAACGAAAAGTGATTTTCATGCGTATATTAGGAGCTTTTAAGACATTCAGTTTTAAAGAAAAATATTGAAAATTTCAATTTTCAAATAGAACACTGTATATTTTTTGTTTTTCGAATTCTTTAGACCATTTTACGCCAAAATCCAATATTTTTAAAACACATTTTGATCATTTTTTATTTTTAAATTAATTTTTATTTTTCATTCAGAGTATAATCATTCTAGAATCACTCCCTATACCTTACTTACCAATAAAAAAACATTAACTTAATTTTTTCTTTTAAACTTTTTTAACAAAGGGCTCTAAACTACATTGTTTTAGTTTTTTTGTAATAGCTAAAAAACTTAAACAGGGCCATATCAGTTTTATAATATTTACTTCTAGATGCAAATCCAACGAGATACAAACACTACGATACTTTACTTTATTTATTTATACAATTTGAAATAAAAATAAATATTTTTGATCCAAGACTTTATTATTATTATACAGAGTGTCCGGACAGGTGAGGTCAAAAATAATCGGGGTGATAGAGGAAGCCAAAATAATGTTAGTACTTCATATAAAAAAATCTATACCGCTTCGTTAGGGAGAAATTGACCTTTAAAGTTGGTATAAAAAAACTGTTGCTACAGTATCAATGATATTTGGGCTACTAAATTACCTCATAATAATGCTTCTTTCTATAGGTAAACGGCGGAAGAACTTCGACATTTTGCTTTGACCGCTTAATTTCTTCACCTTTTTTGTACAAAGGAATACTTTATTTAAATTGATATCTTGGATCATTTTTTATAAAATCAATTTTAAGTCCAGACATACCAGCAATTTTTCAGTAATAAAAATTCCAATTTTTCCAGATTTTTTTTTAAATATGGTAAAATTCTTAAAAACAGTTTTTAACTGTTATTATAAATCCTAAAAATTTTGGTATGTCTGGATTTAAAATGCAAATTTGTGAAAAGCAGTCCAAGATTCGATTTATATGAAGTATACATCTTTTTACGAAAATAATAAAGGAATTTAAAGGTCAAAGCAAAATGACGCATTTGTCACCAGTGTTAAAAATTAATACATTAAATTAAAAAAAAAAC
Organism: Listronotus bonariensis; assembly: GCA_014170235.1. Taxonomy (NCBI): domain Eukaryota; kingdom Metazoa; phylum Arthropoda; class Insecta; order Coleoptera; family Curculionidae; genus Listronotus; species Listronotus bonariensis. The sequence goes on from JACEGR010000632.1 coordinate 119,789, forward strand.
GTCGCACCCTGTATAATATCGACTTACTTAACAGCCATTTACCTATAGAAAAAAGCATTATTATGAGGTAATTAGGTAGCATAATTATCATTAATACTGTGGCAACAGTTCAAAGGTTATCATTAAATAAGTTTTTTATGATACCAACTTTGAAGGTCAATATCTCTCTCATTTCGTATGGATAATATCAAATTCTACGGTAAAAAATTAGCTTATTATTCAATAGTTAAATAGGGATGTGACCATGCTGAGAAATAATTTTTGTTTATTTACGCGAAAACCGTGCATTAAATGAAAAAATGTCGGAAGATCAAATTTGTGTCAAACTAAACGGAAATTAAAAAAAATATATTTATTTAAAAAAATACAGTAACGCACCATTTTTTCTTAAAAATAATTACCTTAGACCCCTCATGAACGACACTGGGCAAAATGGTGCATAGGAGGCGCATAATTAATTTTTTAAAATATCTAAATTGGTATTAAAGTGTTTGTAAAAAAAACACAATTTTTTTAAAACTTTTAACAGCCTGTGGTTCAAAAACTAAGAAGTTTAGAATATTTTTCATAAAAAGTGTTTTCATATTTTTTATTGTAGAATAAATCCTTAAAGTTTGTCGGATACGTTATGAATCACCCTGTATATGTAGGATATACCTTCTTGAAAGGTATATTAGACATGCAGAATAACATAATCTTGTCAATTTATTCATGACCTTTATAATTATATGCCAATCGCAACCAATACAAAGAACGAAATATGTTTTCCCGTATAAATTATTAGTACAATTTCTAAATTCAGACTTACTAACAAAGCGCGCTTTCAATGCCGGATGCAACAGTTGGATGCATCTCGACAGGTGTATTTGATCGGACAAAAGGGCCCTAGAAACGGACGGTTAACGGCCATATTCAAATAATGGATTCCATCTTTGAAAAACGATGTTAACGTCTCCTGTAGCGTGCTGCTAATTTAATTAAGTGTTATGAAATTTTATCTTTTGCTGTTATAAAACTGTTGCTTTATTTTTATTTATTGTGTATAATAATAAAATTTAATTCTGTACAACTTTGTTATATTTTAAAAATAAGAGTACTTTTTCCTTTGGTATTTTTTATATTCTTACTTATAAATCGCCTTGTACAATCTATAATCCCAATTGGAGTAAAATTTTGTATCTTTTTTTTAAACCAGTTGCGCCAAAATGCCGATTTAAAATTAAAAATATATATATCCGTTTGTCCTCTTGTGTCACCTATTCTGGAAAACACTGTAGAAAACTTTTTATTTACTATTTTCAAAAAAAAAAAAAAGATTAATATTTAAAATGATTTTATTTACAAAACACTGATTAAAGTTTAAATAAATCCTAGCGTATACGAGGTAAATGTAACGATTTTAGTAAAGGATAAATTTCTCTTTTTAGTAGCTTAGAACAAAATGTTACTTAAAAACTTAAAAATTATACCACACTAAAAAAAAACCTTTGTCTCGCGCTTCCTAAATGTTCCAAAAACTACGGAAAGATCAAGAAATTATTATTATTTTTAAATAGGTAAGCAGAAATACGGAATATTTAAAACATTAAATTTTATTTGGTTAGTTCTTGTTTGCTTCATAAGGTTAAACAATTTAGGCCTTTAGAATTAAAGTGATGTAAGTCATTTTGTTTTAATATTTGAAGTGTTGTCTATTTTTATATTGTTTAAAGCCATTTTTATTTTCTGCCAGATCGGTGTATGTAATAGTTTGATAATGTACAAGTTCCGGCTATATAACTGGACTTTTTTCTCTGATATTTTTTTAACAATAAAAGTTATTATTAAATAAATTCCCGGAGAATGTAATTAAATATTTTAATAAAAAAATGACAAAAATACCCTCACATTTTTTTTTATTTATATAAATATAAAGTTTATCGTATGTGGATTATGCCACAACAGGGTTGGCTCCCTTTCTCTTTGCATAATACCTGCCATGTGTAAAAATGAAAACGAAATGATACACCACTACATTTCTTGAAAATAAAAATTCTTTTTAAATCCTTGTTTAGTTTAAAACAAAGTTTATTTTTCAAAAATTTTTAATTTTTAGATTAAGATGAGACTTGCATGCAGGACGTGAGAAACACGTACGACAAACTAACATTTGGCAATTAAAAATGTAAATTCAAAACAATAAATAACTTAAATTTCTATGCAAATTAAATATTGGGCTAGGAAATAGACATAGTCAGAATGTGCAAAACAAACAAATTATTTATCGATAAAAATCCTTCAATAAAATTGTTAGCTGGCACGAGCTTTGCATACGTTATAAGAAAAATAAATTCCTACACGTAGACATAGTTCTTGTTCCTTGTTACGTTATATTTTCTAATGAATGCTTAATTCTCGGGTGTAAAATCTTAAAGTGGCTTTTACATTGTTTTTGTAAGGTTTTTTGTTTAGTTCCACTGGTGTGACAAAGATTAAAATTTAAAAAATTACAATTTTAAAAATTGTCATCATGCAAACATTATAATTATTTTCGGTCCTTTAATAAATTGATGTTTTAAAAATATACAAAAAAGTATGCTTCTTAATACATACACAATACACCCAATTTTTTTGTTGAAATTGTTCTAATGTTACTATAACCGACTGATTTTTGATTTCATCACTTCATTATCTATTATACATACCGAGTAAGCAGCCCGGAAACTGCGGGGGGGAAGGGGCAACCATGGGGTCTGCGTTGGGTGACACCTTTAAGGGCGACAAACGTTAAGGGAGGTTCATTTTGACGAGTTTACCACAAATACCGCCATATATAGAAGCGGCGCTTTAACCCAACTTGTCAATGTCAAATGTTTCGGGTGTCGGACTGGGCCGTCAATTTTTTGTCGGACGGGTTTACCATAATGTTTTACATGCAATTTTTGAACGTTCTGCCAAGAATTACAGGCACGTAACTTGCCTAGTCCGATACCCGATGTTTTTTATAGTTTAATAATTGTAACCCTTACCATTTTTTGACAAAATATTTAAAAAAATTTACGAAACATTGTGGTAAACTTATCCGACAAAAAAAGTGTCTTGTTTGCCCCGTTGGACACCCGAAACATTTGACATTGACAGGATGGGTTAAAGCGCCGCTTTCATTTATGGCGGTATGAATATTCGTAGTAGACTCGTCAAAAGGAACCCCTCTTAAAGTGTTCTTATCATGAAGTCCATATAATTCATTTTATTTTTGGCCCAGAGACTATAAAACTAACTGGACCAAACCGACTATTTAACTTATTAACTTCTACTCTCTAAACTCATTGATTTGTAAAAATTAAAAGATTCAAAAGCCGTATTGGGTAACTGTTCCTGCCTACACCATACGAAACACCCATAACAATGGGATATCAAGCTATTTCTGGGTAAAGATTAACTAAGAGTAAACACGGCATACCAATCAATAATAATTTTATTTGTTAGGCATATCTCTAGGTGCCGATTATACTAAACTAACATTTACACAGTGACCTAAAGTGTATAAATCTACCGTACGTGACATTATATTTTTATAGTTCAAGATTAGTTAGGTTTTTTAAAATTTGTTATATTTGTTTATATTTCAAAAAATTCAAATAAATATACCATCCCCTAGTCCATAGTATACTTAATATTTCAATATGAAATACTTTAATATGTTACATTTTTATTGAATTGTTGTAGACTCAGTCCTGGTCTGGGCTGACAGCCCTATTTAACCCTATAAACTGGCAGATTGTGTAAATAAAAAAAAACTAAAAAACAAAAACCAAATTTAAATAAAAAATTATCATCTAGTCTGCTACTGTTTATTAGATAAAATTATTTAAAAATATAATTTAAAAAATAGGAAATATTTAAAGTCAATATTTTTGAAAATTTGACTGTAAACTCTTTTAAATTGGTAACCGTCCCCCAGGTTAGTTAACTTCGCTGTGTTTTACCCCAGAAAATGTCTAAGTAGTAAATTAATGCAATTCACAAAAAGTAAAAGAAGATTTTTTTTGCAGGGACCAATCAAAAAATGGTTTACAAAAATCGTATCAGTACTTTTGCACTAAAATAGTTTTGTTATTATACATAATTTAGTAGAGTACCATGCTCTGCATATACAGAAAGCAATACTGTGATGTGATTATACAGGGTAATTAAAGAATAGTCAATTTACAAAAATATACAGGGATGCGTTAAAAACTAAAGAGCCCTTTTATGAGATTATTTTATAAAAAAAGTTTATGTAAACATAGGTCTAAAATTGTATAGCTTTCAAGATACAGGTCGTTAAACCTTTTTTTTTAATTGGATTTTCGCAAAATATTCTTTATCCAATGAATGTAATTTCGTAATGGTTTTTGTAACACTAAGGAGCGTCTTCAGCGCCACTGACTTTAATACAATTTTTGTTTCAGTCTCTTAATATTTTTTGTCTTGCTTAAGTTGGCTACAGACGACATGCCAAGGCTTGGCAAATGTCCGCTCGTTCAAACGTTCCCGCATCCCAACGTTGGTTTTGCTTTGCTATATGTTTTGCCGTATTTTGCATATACACAGTGCGGAAACGTTTAAACGAGCGTACATTTGCCAAGCCTTGGCATGTCGTCTGTAGCTGGCTTTAGATTTCGAAAAATAAATAAAATTTGTTTGATTGTTTTTAAACCACTCAATAAACATAATATATTTTTTTAATCGTATTACTTACAATTACGTAACAACATTATCAAATACAAAGTAAATTGCCAATAACATTTAAACTAACAAATTTTGGTAAATTAAATGTTTTATAATTTTTCTTTATGTTTTTTGTGTTTTCGGGACCTCTCGTAACTAAAAATTAAATTTCATAGAAAGCTGCAGAAAGTTGCAGCTAATTAATACAAAAATATTTACTTGCTTTTTTACAAGTAAAATGAGACCAAAAATATGGTTTTATGTGTAGTTTTAAACATCTATATCAAATCTTAAACTTTATATCCTTTTAAGGTTGTTGCAATACAAATTTTAAAACGATATAATTTTATGAATAAAAATCATACATATATTTTTTTAAATACAACCTTTCTAGATTATCAGTTAAAAAACAATAGACACTTGTTTCTTATACTAATTGTAGTTCACCTTTGAGCTTTGAGAATAAAAAATCAAATGGCAAGGTACTTTTCTGTTTCATAAAAAGGATAACATATAGAGCTCTATATTTTTATATGGCAAAGTAAAAAAAAAGAAAACGAGTTGCCTTTTTATTATCTGGTTATCTGTGAGTAAACATGCAGGCCTTTTAAGTCATTATGAAATTATTAATTTCGGAATTTTTGTCCACATATTGACGCACTGTGCGCCGCAGTGTTGCAGGTTCATGAATGTGCCCTTCAAAAATATTTTTTTCTGCTCAGCTGGAGTTAGCTACAAAAAGTAATTCTTTTTAAAAATAAACTTTTATTATCTAATATAAAAAACAGATGATTTAAAATATGTTGTGTTTCTGATTAGCAGTGAAATTTATGTTTTTGACCTATTGAAAACAAGTAATAAATATTTTAATATTATCAATAAAATCATCAATAATCATACTTGCTTGTCAAAGAAATATGATATATATTTAATAGTTACTCATCAACATCAAAAAGACATTAATCAGGTAACATTTAAATGCAGATATTCTTTAATAAATGTCATTTGGCATCACACTTTTAAATAAAATATTTTATTTAATATTTTATGCCTTTTAGCAAAAGTATTTTAAATTTGTATTGATGGCACAAATGAAGTCATCGGTGCTGATGGTAACAATCTGAAATATTTTAACTATATTTTTGTATTTGCAAAAAGGAGGTTCTATCTTCAACTGTATACAGGATGTTTCTAAATAAATGCGAAAAATTGTAGAAGGTGATTTCCTGTTCAAAATAAGGGGTAGTAGCTTTATAAGGGGTCAAAGTCGTCAACAATTAAGGAGAATAATACAGCGAAAAAAATTTAAAAAATTTACTTAACTTTATTTTTCAGTGATACTAAAGGAATTACGGACTTCAATTGTATTTATTTACAACTATTCACACAACGTTTCGGTCAGCCCTATCTCCATCCGTTTTCATTTTACACTTAGAACTTTAAAACTGTTCGAGATATTTTCCTGAAATCTGGCACGCACCTTCTCAGCACAAATAGGCATTTTTTAATGTAAATGATTTTAAATTATATCTCCCAGTGGCATCCATATGGGATATATACTAAAATATTATTAGATATAGCGAGATTATATTAAACTAGTAGGCTAAGGCCCTATTTTAAGTTTTTATGCAAAAACAGTGTATCAAAAAAATTGAAAGGCAAGGGATCAAATTTGTTGCAAAATAAATGAGCTGCTGTAGCTTAAAAGTTAAGAGGTTTAGGACATATGGTAATATGAACTTTTCTTCCTAAAATGGGCCAAGGAATCATATCCTGTGTTTTTAGCTATAAAAGAAATTACACCCTGTATAACATTTTTTCTTATTATCATCTAAGCTTTGCAACCCAATAGGTCTCTATGACGCTTGAGTAAATCCCTATTTAGCATCGTGGGCTTTCCTACTAACAAGACCCCGTTTTCTGTTTTGTTTGTCAATTCTGGTCCAAAATTTGGTTTATGTTGTCTAAAGTCCTTAAATTTTAATAAAAGAATACCAGACAATTTAAAAGTTAAGAATTTAGACAAGCACTGTACAATTAATTGAAGTATAGTGTCTATGATTACTTAATACGCAAATGTATGTCAGATATAAATAATTGAAAATACATGTTAGTTAATTCAATTTATGCAAACTTGTAATTAAAATTTAAAGTTTATTATCGAAATTTACTACTACTTATTTTTTTGTCTTTTCATGGTTTAAAGCCATATTTAATTAAATTGTGTCTTGTTTATTATCAATAAAAACAATTATATGGCATTATACCATATTTTATTATCTTCTAATAATATCATTTTAAATACATATAAATTATATTAGGTAATGAAAACGTATTTAATTATTTTAATTTACAGTAAAAATTAATCTTCAAGGTGTTTTTAACATGTTTTATTGCAATTTTATTATTTGTGTTTATTCCTATAACTGGACCAAGTACACATAATTTGGAACTTTTATTAAAATAATTAGCTAAGCCTATAACTAAAACTGTAATACATACAACATACATATTTAGTACCGAAAATATGTTCATACTAACAAATACTTCTTTTTTCAGATCAAAATAAAAACCATCAAAAGAAGAACAATATTTACAGGTAAGATACACTACAATTTTTAAACTTATTAGGCCCTAAAAACACAACCATTACTTACTAGAAGTCTGTCGGTTTTAATTCTTTTAAGCCGCGTCCAGACTTGCAACAATTTACCAAACATTCGTCCAAACAAACGAACCTGTTTGCGTGTTCCTCTAATGCAAAAAACCAACAAGGTCTGAATCACCGCGGAATCATTTGCCAAGCCCTTAAAACGACGTGAATTTCGTCCACGTCCACGTTCGCGCTATGTGGGGCTATGTGGGCTATGTGAGCTATGTGGCACGCTATTCTGCGCGGCGAATGCTGGACGCAGCATTAAGTTTCACGTTCTATTAAGTGAATTTAAATTTTAAAAACAAATTTAATTACCTTCTTAGCAAAAACGGCTTTTTTTAAAACTAGAATATGTGGCACGTATTCCGGATCAAACCTCTTAATACTGCATCCATGTCTGGAGAATATCTATTTACATTCTTGATTTCTCCCAAAAATGAGATTATTTTGCTATGCCTTAAGCGTTTAGTTTTCTTGTATAGTTTTATTGTTAAATATTATATTTTTCTTTTATATACATAAATAGATAAAACCGCCGACTGGTGGTTTTCTTCTTATAATTGAGCAATGCCGCCGGCGGTACTACATCAATGCCTTAAAAAAATTTCGCTGACATTTAAGATTTACCCATGACTTACCCATGACAATTTTTCCAATCCATACTGCCCGTCCGATGCTGTCGTAGGTGTACTTACCTTTTATATACAGGGTGCTTCATGTCCTATTTGGACAAATTTGCATTTTTGTGCTTTTGTTTTGTTTGTTTGTTTTGTGCTAATAGAATGTTCCAACGAAATAGCAAAAATATAATAAAAAAGCTTTAATATCGAAAATTTTTATTCTAAAGCAATTCGCGACCAAAAAATTCAAGACATAGATGGGCACTCTGTATGGATTTACGTTACAATAGTACTTTAATGATATTTTAACAGGACATTTTTTTATTTAAATTTGAACCAAGATACCTATAGAAATATTCGCAAATACAGCGATTAAAGAAAATAAAAATACAAAAAAAAATCCAACCACCATTTTGTACAAATTCACCTTTAATTCATTAGAACAGCTGTTTTGAACAGGTTACTATGGAACTTATTATTTCACATCAACGATATGCACCTGTGTCGGAAGCCCGGTGGAGATATAATTTTCGTAACAGTTGGGTGGTTTCCCTTTAAAATTTATGCTTGAGTTAAAACGTACTTTAACGGTTGCTTGTATAACAGCAAAAATTTTACTATTTACACAATTTCGTATATACCGGGTCTTATAAAGATAAGCTAGTAACTTAGTGTTCACTGGTTTAGTAGGATATTAAAATATCTGGCCTACTCATTGCAGTATGTAAGGTAAAAAAGTTAACCATTTTTATTCTTAAATTTTTAATAAAATTAAATACTTACACATTAATTTTTAGAATTAATGTAATTCCTATACAGAGTGTCTGAAAAGTCAACAATATCTAATATTGAAAGGGCTGATGCAACAACCCATAGGCATCCAGAAAAATATTAAATTACCTCAGTTTTGCCGTGTTAATTGAAACGGGCGTATCTGCAATTTCTTTAAAAATGACTGTTATTGCTAAAACAATTAACCATACATTTTTATGTATATTTAGCCTTATGTCTACAAAAAAACTGCGTGCAATTGAAAACAAAACCTGTACGGCATGATAAAAAAATTAAAAGTCAATCTATCTTAAAATTCACTTTTTAGTAGATACGGTTTTCTAAATTAGAAGGGCAGAAAGAATTCTATTATTTTAAATATATTAGCACTTAAAACTTGTCAAAATCGACCTTATATTTTTAAGTTTTAATTTCAGTTCTGCGGTTAAAATGCCATTTCTTTGATCAAGAACCAACAATTAACCAAAATTTTTCTCTAAAATTCTACAATGTGTCAACGGATAAACTTAACTTAACCTGGCTCTTTTTATTTTTAATATTTCGAAAAAAGTTATTCTTTATAAAAATTTTCGCTTAATCTTAAATAGCAGAACCTTTAGTATAAATTGTGGTATAATATAAAGAGTAAATATAAAAAATTGTAAAAACTTAAACTGCCAATATATCAAAAACCATCGATTTGTTACCAAGGTAATATTATGTTTATTTTTAATGCTTATAGGTTGCTTCATCGTCCTTTAACTTTTATCTATATATTTTAAATCCTTTATCTTTATTGAAACTTGCGGTATTTTTTATTAATTTTTAAATTCCAATTTTTATTTATTAATAAATGTTCATATCATTATATTTAAGTTACCTTATTAAACAAGATATATCATGCTTTTTTAATAAAAACCTATCATATTAATCAGCTTCTAAAATTAAACAATAAATACGTTGTCCAATGTATTGGATGAATCTACTGCTTCAGCAAGTAGTTTTGGTACATCGGAGAGTAATAGAATAACAAAACAAGCAGTATTAGTCACGCATTTTTACATGCCGGGATTTAGTTAGATTGTCTTTTTCCTCACATTGCCTATGTGTTATGTTATTTAGCTCAACCTGTATACTTTATCTTATTGTCTAAAAGATAATAATATGCGTAGATATGGACGCAAATCACAAAATAGCTCTTTTAACCTTAACAAGGTAGAATACCTTCTTGTGGATATAAAAACAGAAGCTAGGAATCAACTTAGAGCATCGAAAACACCGTACAGCATTTTTAATCATTTTCAGTAAACACTTTGTAGTTTTTAAAGTGTAAGTTAATTTTTTAGGGTAATGTTAATAATTCGCAAATAAAGTATTCATCACAACACACAACTTCATTTGGTAAAATTGTTTTAATTAAAGTTCATTTTGTGATACACAAAAAGGAGCAACACAAAGAAAACCGAATTTTATTTGAGGCATTATCCGGCTTCTTAAATAAAATTATTTTTTAAGAATTGAAAGTAAAGCTAAAAACAATCAAACCAAATATTAAAGTTCATAGCGTTCATTGTCTTGCCAAGGATGGTTTTCCCGCGATAAAAATGATTTGCTCTATGAAAGAAAAAAACTTCTTTTTTAAATACCATCGTTAACAATTAAATTAGGTTATAAAATTATTGATAAGTTTTATACTGGTAGGTAGAAAACAGTGAGGGTTAAAACTTTTCCTCAGGCTAGTGGTTTTGTGACATATGGTTAGAATATCAAAAATATGATAATTTATAACAGAGAAACTTTCACATCTGGGACATTTTTATAACCTTACCATATTGTTTGGCTTAAAATGTAAAGTCAAAGTGTATTTCAATCTTTGAAAAGCTGCATTAAATTTGTGCTTGAGGTATTACTGCCTTCTAGATTCTCATGTCATATAGGGCTAAATGCCCAGAACTATCCCTAAACAATAGAGATTAGATTGAAGCGGTTGGGGTCAAAAAGGGTTTTGTCAGTGGCGTAGCCAGGGTTTAGGAGCGGAAGGGGCGAAGTCCTTTTGGGGCGCCTGTATCTTTGTTTTATAAAACACCGCTTTAAAAGGCAAGATTTCCATATTACACGGGATAATAATATTTTCATCAACATATTATACCGTGTGTCCCAGAATGGATGTTTCAAAAGAGCAAATGGACCAACAATAATACTTAAATCTTAAACATTACTTTAATATTTAAAAATAGAGGAAAATTGTGTAGCAAAGTGTTTTAGAGAATTGAATTTTATGTCATCAAAATTTCAAATTAAAGCGTTTATAGACAGTTGTTTTTACACTACGCAATAAAACCTAAATAGTGCGCAAGATGAAGCAAAAAGTTAAAAGAATATTTCTTCTTCTGTACTCTTTAAAGTTGTTTTTTCAATTCGCTTCCTCATATTAGGTATTTATGTGAGTAATGTTAAAAATTTGAAAAACAAAGCTTTAATTTTAACATTTACATAAAATTCACTTCACTTATGAAATATTTCTTTTAAAATAAAAGTTGGTTATCTACCATGGATAATTTTAAATATTTTTAGTTATAACCATTTGTCGTCTTGTAAAATCTATCCTAAGAAACACCGTATAAAGTATAAACATCCCTGCACACAATTACTGCTTTTATTTTCGTGTGTTTTTGTAAACAACACCTGACTTATTTCGGCGGAGCTATTATGTTACAGCAATAAAATACAAATTGTTTAATTTTTCGAAGTTGTTGCTATTATCTTTATAAAATAAAAAGAGGAAAGATTGTGTCGCTCTTGTTTAAGATACTATCTAATAATACCCAAACAATACTAAATTTTAAATTTAACACTACCCCATTACTTATAGCATTTTTCGGCATTTAATATATTTTGCGTTATTAATATGCTATTGTTATTTATTAAATTAAAAAAATATTTTCTGATTTCTGAAACCTGCAGCATTTTGTGCATTAAGTAGCGATTTAATTGAAAAAATCATACCCAATTTTAATTTGTGCATTTGCAGACTTTGTTATTGTCGTGGTATGTGGTTTTTAATAGCCATTGTTTTGTTCAGTGAAAAATATACAAAAAAAAAATAAAATTACAAGCATTATTATTTTATCAGTAGCGGGACACTAAGTCAAGAGAGCAAAAGGGGCGATCGCCTTCCTTTGCCTCCCTTTAGCTACGCCACTGGGTTTTGTCACAAAAGTCACATATTAAGATTTTGGCATTATTTTAAAGGGTATTTTAAATCCTTTTTTTGTATAAACTGTAAACGTATCAAAAAAAATGCCCAATGCTATTTCTATGGCAGTATAAGTTAAAAATTAGTTAATTGAGAAACACTATGTTTGAACACTTTTAATGCCGATAATTTTATAAGAAATTTGTGTACTATTTAGTATAAATGCAGGTTTAGTATGTTAAAAACAGTTTTATGATATATTCTGTTTGGACCAATGGATGCAGGAACTTAAAATGTGGACAAAATTACCTTATACTCATTTTCAGTAAATATTGACTTATACTCGTTTGCCCACCCATCGTAGATTTAATTGTTGTAATGCAGTTAGCAAAATTAAATTTTAAAAAAATCAACCTTACTTTAATATTTCGGTTAACCTTTAATATTTTAAATAAGTTGCTTAAATTTTCTTTATTATTAAAAATATGCAGTTAAGAAATAAAATATAGTTCAGCTTTCAAATCTTACCAACCACCTTGTTAACCACGTTTCACCTGGCTTACCGTTAAAACCTAAAAGCGTAAAATACACCAGGTCATTTGTCGAGATTTTCAGGTGCTCCACAGTTTTTGTTATTCTTGACCGCTCATAAGGAAAAAATACTGTAATAAAAACAATGGTTTCATTGTTTGTTTTTAATTTAGCAATAAATATGAAACATTACAATAATAAAAACATTAAATAATATATGTTTAACTTAATATATTATTATTTTTTGTAAATACCTAATAGTTTTACTTTATTACGTTACTCAGGCTAGGCACGTGTCTGTAATTGAAGATATTATATTTTTATGTATAAATTTATTTTAAAAATATATAAAAATAAGTTCAAATATTTAAAAAATATGTTAAAGAACGTATTGTATGAAAAATATAATTACATAAATTCAATATCTTCATCTATTACAAAATGGCAGTACTTTAAAAACTACCTAAATTTCTAATTTGGATGGCTATATTTCTGAAACTAATAAAGTTAGATGTACTTAATATGTTTTTCCATATTAAGTACATTCAGCTTTATTAGTTTCGCAAATATGGCCATCCAAAATCAGAAATTTAGGTAATTTCAAAGAATACCGCCATTGTGTAATAGGTGAAGATATTGACTTTATATTCTAGAGTTATAAAGTACTTGTCAGAAGAGAAGTTGTTTATATTAAATATTTTGTCATGAACTGGATAATTAAATCGCCCAGATTTATTCGCATATCATCAAATTTTAAAACAAACTGCAGTTTACTGACAAATAGTTGGCGAAAATGTAAGAAAAAACAAGCGCGCCATTAAAATAAGCAGTTTTACATAAGACAATATAGTATTTTTCAATTTTTGGAAATCATTATAAATATTAAAAATAATTATGTTTTAAAGTAATAGCTATATCTATAATAACCCTTTTTTCAACAGAATCATGAAAACATCGGTAATTATTAAAATTATGTTTTTTCTTTTTGTTCCATATTAAAAAGTCAAAATGGCTGCCTTGATTTTGTTTCTGGTATCTCATTTTTTAATGGCGGCCAGTATTCGCGATGGCAACCATATTTTTTACTAAGATAATACCAATGTTAACGATATCTATCAGGTAATGGTTAATCCTTCGATCAAAATGGCCCGTAACCGTTGCTAGGTTGCTACAACCAATCGCCAACGTTGTGAAATGCAACAATGAAAGTAGCTTTCAGGCAACGTTAAAGCGTCGTTAGCTTCTCTGCCAAAATAAGTACCCTAAATACCATAGTTTATATAACGACGTATAGACGTTAATAGGACGACCGTTTCCGGTGCAACGTTAGTTTTTTAATCATTACGACGTTAATTGGTCGGAAGAACAGCTTACTTTTCTACTGGTAACGTTAAATTTGGTGTGATTCTTAGTAAAGACGACTAAAAGCGTCTAAAATTGTTAGTTGGGTACCAAGTACACACATTTTAAGGATTACCATCCTATTCTAAAACACTCTGTATAATAAAACATAATAACACTACACTTATTAAATATTTTACACCCTTAAAATTTAAAAGTTTTGGTCACAAAGTCTGTCACACTGAAAAACAAATAGTCATATAAGTAAGAACCATCAATAAACTATTACTTTTAATACATCCCATGTATAGGTTACTGTCCACCAAGTCAATTACTAAAGAACTCTTACCTTTTACAAGTACCCAATTAATATATTGTCTAATATATTTTAACGCTCTTATTTCAAGTATGGCATTTGGTGAAAGGATTTTTATTTATTTTACAGCTAAGCAAAGCAACGTCAATTGACTAGCACTAAAATAAATATTTAAAAAAAATACGTCATATGTTATACTAGTGAAAGGTGCAGATGGTTTATGGTACCATCAATTGGTTTTGACGTATCGCATGGTCAATGCGCACTTTTCCATGGTTTTTATGAGTTTTTTATTTGCTAAGGTGCGGTATTTGTATTTAATACTTAGTAGATTTAATTTATATATACAGCATGTCCACAAATGTATAAAATTGTGAAATATACGTAGTAGACCTGCTTTTGTTAAATGTACTTGAGAGCATGCATGTTTTAACTAAAAACCTTTCAAAAAATATGTAATAAAAATGGATGTATACAATACGCCAGCTCGCTCCCAAATGACATATGACAAAGAGTTTTTACATGTTAATATTCCAGATAGAATGACTCATCGGTCTTGCTCTATTATAGCTACCATCTCCTTTCCACGCATTGGCAAGAATTCACTATAAGCATTTTAAAGTATCACAGTGTTCGCCACAAGTGTTGAACCATTTGAAAAACCTTTTTATATTTCTTAAAAATTTTAATTTTGATAGAAATCTCCGCATACACTAAAATTTACAAAAACCCTAATTAAAATTTAAATAAATATTAGCGTATAAGAGGTAGGTGCAATTTAGCAAATATGCCATGAGAAAAAACTATCTTTATTTTTGAAATTGGGAAAAAATATTATTTGAAAACCTACTTTGAATTAATAGGTATGTAATACTTTAAACGCGAGCTCCCATTAAAAACACTAAAAAATTCAACTTACTCCGTCTAGTAAATAATCATACAACCGGCATCAGCATCACACCAGACAACATTTGCAAAACCTGTACGTTCCTGCGCATCCAACGTACTCTCAATGCTGCATAACTACTCTAACCTTTTAAAAACACATGTGAAACCCGCTGATCACTCAAAAAGGGAGGAGCATTTCAGCACAAAGTGTGATTCTCCTGTAAGATAACGATACAATATCGGAATTGGGGTCAGTGGTATTGAAACGCCCCCCTACAGTCCAGATTTATCACCCTGAAACTACCATATGTTTGGATACCTGAAAGAAGCCTTCGGAAGTCAAAGATTTAACACCGACGACGAGGTAGAGGGATTCGTGCGCACATGGCTGTCCGAGTAGCCCAAAGAATTCTTTGATACCGGCATCAAAAAACTTCCGGAAAGGCGGAAAAAATGCCTAAAGAGTAAGGGAAATACATAGAAAAACTGTTTTTTTAATAGTGTCAGAGTATTTGTCTCGATCATATTTGAACCACCCTCGTATCATATTTAGAATACGAGGTTATCAAAAATGTATAAAAATTAGGTATCATATTTATGCACATTTAAAGCACCTTATGATGGCCGTGGGTAATGGATGTAGGTAATGAGCGTGGGAAATGGCCGTGGTTAACGAGCCATAATACCTGTTTAAAATTACATTTGTATTTTATTGTAAAAGTTTTTAAATTTAAAAGCGTTCACTGTAAATGATCTTTTAAATCCATCCAAAACATTTATAAATTAAACAAAATGTCAAAAAAAATAATAAAAAAATATTTTTTCTCCGGCTAATTTTCGGACATGTTGTAAAGAAGTATTTTTCTAAGAATAATGCAAGAAATCACCTTTGGAAGTTACGAACATTATTTTCCTAATACCCTGTATATTATTTGTAAGAAGAAATTCTTGCAAAAGAAAATTTTGTAATTAAATTTTCTACGAGATAGGAATGGTTAAAAGTCGCAAAATATGTTACGGTTTTAGCAAAATAGTAAAAAAAGGTAAAAAATGTCCATAATTTTGCAATTAGTTTTGTTTCAAAATGGTCAATTTTGCAAACTTCGTGTTTTTTTATAAGTTATTTATAATATATATTTGTTATATACATTTTTTGTAAAAAAATCTTTTTTAGATTTGTCTTGAGAAATCAAATTCTTAGCAGTTGTGCTAAGCAATTAATATTTTTCTTATAAATAAATTGTAAAAAACTTCGATTAATGTTTTGGTTGAAAACATGGTTCAAAAGTACTTTAAAGGACCTTTTTATTTTTAATGTGTTCCCATTAAAGTTGAAAGACGATAATATAAAATTCTATAAAAAATGGCAAACATTGTAATTGAATTTAAGTTAAAATAAAAAGTGAAAAAATTGTAAAGCATTTATATATATACATATTAAAACAAAAGCTTTTTGTCTAAAAATATTGTAAAAAAATATATGTTTATTTGAAGACTTAATTTATTTGATTTTTATTTTAAAAAAGTGTGGATTTTTAAAAAATTTTAGTATACCTATCAAAAAAAAATGCTTTAGTTTCATATTGTTAATTGTATTTTTTACCCAAGCAAATACTTTTATTAAACTTACATTTTTTATTGTTAAGTTTATTTGTCCTCTTGTAAACACCATTTACGGACAAGCTGTATAAAGTTAGCCATAAATTACAAAAATGCAAGATAAAATTTATTCTTAAAATTAAATTAAATGCTTAGCGATAAAATTTTACACGTTTGTTATTACATGACACCATAAATAAGGTCGGAAAAGATATGGCTTTTATAACGAGATATTTCGTAATGAAAATTAAAAAGCTATATAATCAACTATCGTAGATTGTGTGTTGTAAATAGCAATTGAAAGACAAAAACGCGTCAAAAGGTTATTTCTGGTATTTTTAAGAAGATGTAACATCACCAGACAAATAACTATAGTAAAATCGCTTCGCTATCAGTGCGAAAACACTCAAGGATATCCAACAACGGATCTCCCTTGCATCTAGTCCCAGCTGAAACCGTTAAAAGGACCCAAAGGCGATATATCGGCAGGGCTTTGATATGAACCACTGCATTGTGTTGCGGACGGTGAGACTACTATAGTTATTTATACGCTGGTAACATTGGCCTTGAAATCAAATAGAAAAATGATATTTCACAATCATTCCAGGCTCATTACTTTAGGTGCTACACACAAAACTCGACAAGACGATATTTTAAGCTTATTTCAGAATAAAGTGCTATTTGCACTTGTCAGCAAACTACTCTACACGTTCCGCCCTTGGAATATTGTTCTTATGTCTGGCGCATGGCGAATTGTCCAGTATAATTTCTCCACTCACGGTTTTCAACATATAAGCTCGTGGTGCTGAACGTATGCATCCCTATACAGTCCAACTGGACAGGCCCCGAACTTCCCACTTTGTTTGTTCTTTTAAGCCTAGAGTTTCTGGAATGTGAAACCTGCTGCCCGCGTAGGTCCTTCTTCCGCCCCCCAAATCTTTAAGTATTTAAGTCTCGTGTCAACAAACTCCCTCTTACCTCGCTTTTCCACGGTACGTTAGTAATTGGGCTTTTAGCCTACGTGGATTGTCCAAAGATGAAAAAAAATGCTAAATGAAAAGGTTTACAGGCAATACCTGGAAAGGAGACGGTCTAATGCCTGTAGAATACAATAGAGTTTAAACATAGAAAACCAGAATATAAACAAGATGACACATCAGTAAACATATTGCGAATAGATTTCCTAAAAAATATGGTTAAGGCTATATTTTATTTTAAAAAGTAACCACAAAATTTTTAGAAACCTTTTTGTTTTATTTATGTCATATTTATTTAATACAATATTATATATATATTTACTGTATTTAATATAAAACAATTCTTATCAGGCAAAAAGATGGGTAAACAGAGTGATAAAAAATTATATGAAGCCCTACGAGAGCTCGCCGACTATTCGGATTCTTAGCGTGTGAATGGTCTCATAAGACAGTGTTGGTCCGTCGCCGACTTCCCGGTCCCGCTAGTGTGAAACAAGATTTACCATTCTTTTACACTAAGCCGGACTCGCCGGACAGAGTAATAAAAAATTATATAAAGCCTCTGAGTTTGCCGACTTTCCGAATTATTAAAGTGTTAAATATTTTATAAGACTTACACTTCGATAGTGTCGGTCTGTCGCCGACTTTTCAAATTCAATTTAAATGAAGCAACAAAAATTCGTGTAATAATACTTAAAAAACATACAGAAACTTTGTTTAAAGAATGTTTTCGGTTAAAACTATGTGTTATTAAGATGTAAAACTAAAACGCCAAGAACAAAGTACTCGATAATCAAAACTATATGACTTTTTTAAATATAAGCCAAAGTTTTATGGCTGGAAGATTATGGAAATATAAATTAGATAAGTACACCTATATGTGAAACCACTTTTAAATACTCTGACTACAGGGCTTCTGGAGAGGTATTTGCATATGTAATAGGTACAAAATATACAGAAAATCAATAAAATAATATACAATTAGTGATTGCGTGATATCAAAGAATTAATTAAAGCTTTTCTGCTTTAATAACTTGAATAAACTATTTATTGCTTACATCCATAACGAGAACAAATTATTATGTTAATTATGAAAGGTAATCTCAATGCTCACGTCTAAGCAATTACAGAGAAGTTGGTGATTTAGACAAACAACAATCCGATTATTATAAACAAGTTCAAGTTTTTCTTTTTCGGTCCAAGTAATACGATGGATTTGTACGTGAAAACTAGTATTAAATACAGATACAGTATTTGCAGGTTTCATCGATATTATTAGAAAAATTTATTAAAAATTAACAAAAAAATAACAGAGTAACCAAGCAATTAAGCTTCATCGTAGTTTTTAAATGTCCTACTGACCACCCTTTTATAATTGCTTACATCCAATAATATATTTTTTTTCAATTATACATATTTCTAAATGAAGAAAGTTGCATTTACAAACGTATATTATTTTTAACAGGGTCAAATACATTAAAAAAATAAAAATACAACTAAATGATACTAACGAAAGAAACAATAAGTCAATAAAAACAAAGTTAGTGGACCGAAAAAATGCAAAAATTAAACAAAACCGGAAAGCGAGAAAAGCTAAAGAAAACTTTACCTTCTTTATTGTGGATTTCAATAAAACTACTTTAAACTCTTTTAATGTAAGCTTTTAAAATGTAATGCGTTAGCAAGGTTAAATATATAATATATTATAAATAAAAAACTACAGCTTAACAATACTAACATAAAAAACAATAAATCAACAAAAACAACATGAAAAGGCAAAAAAAAGATATAAAAAAGCTTATTAATTAAATTAAAACACTGTGCTCCTTAATAAAAATCACGGATAGTAAACAGCAGCTAAAGGTGTGTTTGTATATTGCTTTATGATAAAACAAACTTTCATTAACTTGTTTATAAACAAGTTTAAAAAATAATCAAAAAAATCTGAAATATACTTTTCATACCAATTAATACTAACCAAATAAAATATTTTTTTATGTATATAATAATAAATTATTAACATAGATAATAACGGAGAGTGGGGAAATGGTGCGCACCTAATCTAGAATTGTAATTTCCACTAAAATATTAAAAGTTAGGCTAAATTGAAAAACACAGTAAGATACGGTAATTATTTTACTTTCCGTTAACATAATAATAAGTCAATAAAATATAAAGCATAAACAAACAAAAATATGTTGTAGAAAAAAAAAGCATACAAACGTATTTACGATTCCCAACCTATGGGGTAACTGTGCGCATCGGATGGCTTATGCGCATATTTAAACATGTTTGCATGTATGTTAGTTAATTCTATTAATTTTTTCTCTAGAATCTCCAAGCTTTTTTTCAGGTGCTCTTTTAAAAGATTTATATTCTTTTCCATTTCATCTAATACTTAAAATGTACTAATGTTATAACAAATGTCCCTTTTTTCAGTGTACCAAAACGCTAGGCATGTGAGCCCATTTGGTGTTAAACTAAAATATAATTTGACTAGCAGATAAACAGATTTTTTTAACTAAGTCCATTTTTTCTCGTTAAAAACTCTTTTGTAAAATAAAATAAAATAGGATATCATAGCAAAAATGTAGACTTATCGCCTTAGTGGCTGTAGCTGAATATTTGTAGGAATTATTAGAAAATAAAATTCATGCTACACTATCCTCTAGTATCAAGCTATGGATCCTAATAATGGCCACACTAGTTTAGTACAATATTCCAGTCGCGCAGCCAGGGGCGGTCATATCGACTTTCAGATAGGCCGAAAAAAGTGTGTTAGGTGCCAAAAAACAAAAATCGTGGCACCTCTAGAATGAAACAAAATTTTCAAAAAGCAAAAAAAAGGCTCATCAACTATTGTTATTGTTGTTCTTTATAAAATTACAAAAAAACTCCCACGCATTTGAAACGCAAAAAAAGAAGGTCCTTACTTCACACTACTTTTCAATTCCTTGATCACCCTCACCCCCGGACCAGCCCTGAGGGGGAGCCATATCATCATTAAATGTCCAAAATGCCCATATTTGCCATTACATATATATGAAATACAAAGGATGTGGCATTAAAGGGAAGGAGCCATGGCCCCCATGCCCCCCTATGACCGCCCCTGCGCGCACATTAACAAGGTTGTCTGTTTTACCCCCACAATGTGACATTTCGCGATGCGTACCATTACCAGACGTGCACTTTTACCCTACTTTCCTTTACTATTTTTTCGGCTATTGTAGGTATGTTTGTCACAATGAAAATACATATTATATTATATGCTTGTAATAGGATGTATGTGGGAGCAGGTCTTAAAGAAATAAATTGTAACAAGAACCTTTTTATGGCTTATTTAAAATAATTTTATTACGTTTGCTTTAATATAGAAAAAATAATACATTTTTATAATGACAAATGTTTGTATATTTTTTATAATTTGCAGACAAGCTGATAATATGCCAAGTTACATGAGTCCGGAAAACTAGCAATGGAAAATTGGCAAAGATTCAAAAGAAAAACTAGAATTTGTTGCTAATTAGTTGTCAATTAAACGATTTCGTTGCTTAAATAGATTGTAAAAAATAGGTAACAGTTTCAGTTGTTGGTAAGTTGGCTAAAAAATTATACCTAATACATTGAATAAAAATTAGTCGATTTGTTGCTATTTTGTGGCTGAGACACCATCACGGCCAGATTTTGTTTTGACCGATTGAGACGTATACGGTTTTAAAATGTACACCTCGCAATAGACTCTCGACATTTGTGTGGCACTTTTCAAAAATATAAAATGGCGGACCTAATATAACATGGTGATTAAAAGCTTGAGAAAACTTCAATAAACGCCAAAAAATGTTGCATAGATTAATATTTGCAACCAACAAGGTAATTTTTAAAATTAAATAATAGCTAAGACATGCCTTTTAAAAGCTGATGTGGTTAGATAAAAAATCCAAAATGGCGGATCCAAGATGGCGCACCGAATTTGAAAAATTCAATCGATTCATGCCAAAACGGTATATAGGGGTTTCTGGGGTCGCTGATTACAACAAAACAAATTTGCAAAATTAAAAAATGGCGAATTAAAGATGGCGGACTAAATTTGAAAAACTCATTTCATCATAAACCCCCATACAGGTGGTTTTTAAAAGGTACGGAAAAAATACTAATAAACACTTCTGAAACTAAAATATGGCGATTTAACCCAACTTACCTAAGTCTAAAAGTGTATAATTTCGGAGATACAGGGTGTCAAATATTTACTCTGATTTTTTTTAAATAATTTTGGTAAAAATAGGTGATTAAAACAAAATAACTTTTTTGAGCCACTCATTATGTAAATTTTGGATTATGATTAACGGAAAGCTGAAACTGTTACCGATTTCACACCACTGTTTTGAGCAACAAAATCGTTTATTTGGCAACTAATATGTGAGTAGTAACCTCGAGTAGCGTTACACCTGTAAGGCTGGAAATTTGTAAAGTGATGAGTCATAGCATGCTAAGTACGAAAATTATTTTCTCTTATAATTTTGCAAATATGGCCATCAAAATCAGCCACTCCTTTCAGTTCGCCTGGCAGGTATCTGTGCTCATCAAACACGCCTGTCATTTTTGTTTAAACTTTACCATCAATTAACTTAATTTTAGAAAAATTTCAAGCCCACAGCTTCAAGTTTTTTTCTTTTTATTATTTTTTTAACTTTCAAAAATATACAGGGTAATGATGTGCACGGCTGATGCCTGCCAGGTGATTATTTTCGTACTTAGCATGCTATGACTCATCACTATACAAATTTATAGCCTTACAGATCTAACGTCACTCGAAGGGTTCACTAGCTCTGGGACTATAATAAGCTACTAAAAAGCAACAAATTTTGGTGTTTTTTTTAATTTTTGCCGAGTTTTCATTGACTGTTTTCCGGAGTTGTCACATACAGCTCTAAATAATTCGTTTAAGGTATTAAATTAATTTGATTTTTCTTGTAATTATCAGCTAATATTTAGTTTATTTTACGTTTATGGTTGAAACATAAAATAATAAACGTTTTAACGTTTTCTCAAAAACCATGCCTATAAATTGCCGTTGTGGAAATATGAGCTTAAAAATTACAACCAAATATTTTATTCATAACGTACGTTTGATATGGTAGATAAAACAAAGTGCCTTAAGAAAGTCATTTCCATAAAAGTATCTGCGTAAGTAACTACAGGTAAAATCCTTACACAAACTACGGCTTGTATTACATATTTAAAGAATTTATTAGGGTCAATTAGGCAAAAAGCAGTTTTTAATGGTATGTAATAGATACTATTATATTTGTCGTAAATTATGTGGGTCCTAGAGAAACTAATTAAGAGCAGAGACAAAATGCATTATTTTTTAATTGTTTTAAACCAAAGCACTAGCTGTTTAGCTAGTACTTTGGTCGCTTGCGGTCGTTTGACCGCCGGCGGTTTTGCTCAATTTTAATTAATATATTTACGCATATTAAAGTCGCCAAAAATGTTAACTTATTTGTTATTATCGGTGGTTTTTACTGATTTTATCGGTAAATGCCGCCGTCCGACAGTTTCGCTTATAAAAATTATTAAAATCCGCCAAACAATAGTTATAGTTAATTAAATCCTAGTAATTAAGTATATATTTAGCGGTGCCGTAAGCGTTTAGTTTTTATAGTGGATTTCTTGTATAATATTGTAGGGGAAACTCGGGTAAAGTGACCACCCTGGGCAAAGCGAATAGTCCCCACTATGCCAAAAGTATTTGTTTGACATTAACAGAGCGGTCACAGAAACTTTTGACCATCATGTCTCAATGAGCGGCAAACACTTAAGTGAGAGGCCGAGTCGCGCAGCATCTGGACGGCGCGGCGGTCAATTGTGTTTTCGACAAATAATTTTTAACAAGTGCTTTGATGATATTTTCTATATTATTTGTTTTGTCATTTTTGGGCGTATTATAGTTCTATTGTATATAAAAGTAGCTTCCTATAATATACTTATCATTAAATCAAAATCAATAGTTTTGGCATGATTTGGCCTTAAATCAAAACTGGCAGTATTGGACAAAGTGAATAGGGCAAAGTGGATATGAAATCTACTGTGCCCGTGTTTGAGATTATTTAGTTGCAGATTATAAATAATTTTGTTAAAGATGGTGAAAAAAACAAAATTAATTAAGGCCATTAATTTATGTAAATCTAGAGAGTCAGTGAAGGGTACTGATAAAAAGATATGAGTTGGCTTATTCGACTTTATACAGACTATTTAAGAGCGGTGTCGTTACTCCAAAATTTGGCAGATTCCGTAACGTTTTCAATGAAGATTAAGGGGCGAAGCTAAACGTCTATCTTAAAATCGTTGACAACGACATATCAAAGAAGAGCAAAAGCAAAAGTTTGAAAAAACTAAACTAAGAAATATAACTAAAAACTAAATGTAGAATCAAAAAACGTTCCCATTCTAACTGATTAAGTAAAATATATACATATTAAGAAAGATAATCCAATTGAAGATTGGATTCGACGTCGTAAATGTCTGACATGTGATAACTGTCATTTTTAATTTTCAGGATATATGAACTTTAACCGCGAATTTATTTTTTTTAATTTTAAGTTTTGTTACAAAAAATAATTTTAATATTTTTGTAATTGAAAGGTGGTTATTTACTTTACCGGGCACCATATCCACTTTACCCGGGAGTCTGGGCAAAGTGAATAATATTACACGATTTTAAATTTTATTTTTAGTTACTTATTGTTTTACTTGTGAACTTAAATGAGTACAAAATATGTTAACGCAAATAATAAAGACTGATTTGTAGTATTTATTTTATTGCTATCTCTCATACCTTTCTTGATAAAGTCTCAAACATCTTAAGGTATTCACTTTGCCCAGACTTCCCCTAGTTTAGTTAATAGCACCCTTTAAAAAACAAATTAAAGTAATATAGCGAGATATGAACAGGTAAATAAAAACACTATGATATTTATTCTAACGTTTCGTGGCTGGATTGCCACTTTTTTAAAGGCCTATATTAAAAAAGAACATTACAAAACTATTTCATCACATGAACGAACCCAATATTTGACAACACTTAAAAACACTTAAAAATATTGTCAGACAGGAAAGATGGAGAAATAACTGATCTGGACGTCATCGTCAGCATAAAAGTCAACAATTAGATATAACTTAAAATTCTTATAAAGTCTAAAATTATTTGTCTTTAATAATTAAACTATGAACAATAAAAAATAAACATAAAAAAGTATAAAGAATTTTGAAGAAAAAAATAGAAAAAGAAAAAAGAGTTAGTTACCTATCCGGAGTTCGAACTCAGTACTATGGGCTAACTTTTTTTTAAATGCGATTGAAGACATAGGCCGCGGTCATAAATTCAATATCTTTTAAATTTTTTACCTTTTCTTGAGAATTTTAGTTTTTTCCACCCTCCATACATGCATACTTTAATTGGTAATATTTTATTTTTAGTTCTATAAAACGATGAGTTTTTTTCTGCTGCTAAAATACGTATGGCTTTTCTTTTTCAAAAGAGTATTTTTTTTAAGTGTGAAGAGATTCGACAAAATCTTCATAATGTCAAACCTGTTTCCTAGTTTTATTTTTGTTTGTTTATTCATAATAAAAATAATGGTAAACAATGATACAAGTTAAATATTAAACCTAACTTTAACTATTATTCGTCGGTTATTATTAGTTTTTATAAACAAAACCGCCAGGCGGCGTTATCTACCGATAAAATAAGTAAAAACCGTTGCGCCGGCAGTAACAAATTAATTAACATTTTCGGTGGTTTTCATATACATAAATAGACAAAACCCCGTACGGCGGTTTCCTTCTTATAATTGAGCAAAACCGCCGACAGTGGTTAGCCAGTGCCTTAAGCCAAACAATTGTCCCAAGCAGCTTATTTGTTTCAATATTTATATACCGATGTATTTAAAAGGCAAGGCAAGAGAAATGTCATACAAATTTTTAATTGATAGTATTAGTTCATTTAGTAATAATTGTTAAAATGATAAGGCAGACACTTAATCATTTTATTGAATTTATTATAAATGAGAATTAAATAACTGGTGCTAGTTTATCAAAACCACAAAGAATATCCTAAAATTTCATGTGTATAAGAGGGTTAACGAGATCCGTATTAGGTTCAATAAAAGATTGTTTGGCCTTTAAATGTAATAAACATTACGAATTAGTTGTCAATAACACTACTTTCTTGGACCTCCATCTTCTTTATTTGTTAACTGATACACGACGTTTTGAATGGTATCTATCTTCAACCGATTTCAAGTAATAACTAGTTAGAGTTATCGCATAAAATTTTTGAAGATAAATACCATCCGAAACGTCGTGTATCACTTAACAAATAAGAATAATGAAAGTCCAAAAAGTAGGGCTAATAAAAGTATAAGATTGTCTATCACCTTTATAAATAACAAATTAGTATTGGTAGTATCAAGTAAATCATCTATTATTTTTTAAAGGTTTGCACAAAAAAACTTGGGTTTGTAGTTTTGTAATTAAAATGATTAATTCTAGAGTGGCGCCGCTTAAGCTTTCCAAAACCAAAAGAATAGTATATTTTGCAATACGTTTTGATAAAGACTCTTTGCACACAAGTCATACGAGTGTGCAAAGAGTCAGTTTTAAACGTGTTGCACACTTGCACACGATACTTTTTCTTCGAGAGCAGAAAATAAGGATTAATATGTGATTTTTATTATTTTTATTCATTTAACTTTTAACAGGACTGTGCGAAAACTTTTCATCCGCCGCGTGCCGTGAGAAAAGATTTCACACGCTTATGTGAAAACTAAATGACAGAAAATAAAATATTTTTGACTGGTTGACACTAACGAGATTAACCTCATACATCATGTGAAATTATTCATTTTCAGATCCTGTTTAATGTGCGTTTTTAGATCCTTTTGATAGCAGTCGTAGAAAAAATATTTTATTACCTACGCTACGTATTACCATTGTATTCTTACTTGCTTTCTTAAAAAGTTAAACATGCAAGACGGATTAATTAGTAGTGCTATTGCTGCACGATAACCATCCTAGTTTGGAAGGCAAGCGTAGTGCAGCGGTAACGTACCAGTTTCTCACCGCAGCGATACGGGTTCGAACCTCGGAACCGGACATTGGCATTTTTAATCGCTCGTCACCTTACAGATGGCTTGGCAAACCACTGTGTAGTATTCTGCCTACCCCAGGTAGTAGTTATTTAGAAAATAACGTCCGTGGCGGCACTACCGCGTTGTCTAAAAGGTGCTGTGAAATGCAAAAATGCATATTTCAGTGCTTGGATAACGTTGTAAGACCAGCGTGAAAAAAGGGGTTAAACATTAACCCGACACCCACGTACTCTGATACTTAGGCTAAGCCTGCGTGGACTGTGAAACAGATAAAAAAGTTCTGGTTAGTTATTGCATTTATATGCATAGATGAAAGTCACCTAATATCGGGTAGGTTCCTAATTTCGGGCAGTGCCTTATAGGTTAAATTTCTGATGCTATCTATTGCATAGTAGTCGCAATTGTAGAGTAAGCGGTTTGACAAGTTTGAAATCCTAAATATTTTTACAATTTTAATCCACAAAAATCTTTGGCACTTTTTCTGTATGTTATGGTCTCCATATAAACAGCATCCAGATCGGCCTGGTGAATACACCAGCTTGATCTGGGTGCTGTTTATATGGAGACCATAACATTCAGAAATGTGCAAATATTTTTGGTAATTAAAACCAAAAAAATACACTTTGGTAACAAAATTAAAACAATATTTAGGAATTTGAAATTGCCAAATCGTTTACTCTAGAGTTGTTTTAAAAGTTCGAGGATTTCTTAAAAAAACATTATGTTAATGTTTTCATATTTTAATACATTATTTAAATGGTAAATAATTTTTTTCTTACTTGTTCAAACAATTGCAGTTTAAAAAATTCTGATTAAAATTCGAGCTGGAATCATGGATCGTAGTAATCAGCATTTTATTCTGGACATGATTTTGCAAAAAGATCCATAAGAATAATTATTAATACATTGACGCCCAAACGACCTGGTCTATACCATAAATTCTTACTACCACTCGCACTTTTTCTCCATTTTTTTCTGCTTTAAAACGTTTATTTCTCTGTTATGGTATTATAAAAAATATATATATTTTTTAACTTAAGCTACTTCCATATATGTTCTTTCTTAATTATATTTGAAGTTAGTATCTACAGTTTAGATAATTTGTAGCGGTAATAAACACACACTTCAGTGGTTTAGGCATAAAACTTAACGAATAATTAAAAACGGCTCTTTCACAACATATTATGCAAGGAAGATGTCAATATTATCGCTTTTGATCTATTTAGTACAAACGGAAGCCTTAAGTTTTGCAAGGGAAAAATTTACATAATAATTTCTTTTACCTTAAATGCGTAAAGAAGTAATGTTGCGCTATTTACTACTATCTTAGGTTTAAGATAGTTATTTCCGGAAAAATTAACAAATTTAGTTATAGAGTAAAGGTAAACTTTCTCTACAAAAGTGCTGAAATTCACATTTCGTGATAGGAGACATGTTTACTTTAACGGTTTTCAGCTAAAAATTAGATTTTACTTCTTTGCATTTAGTATTATTATAAAGTAACATACCTACGAATATTATGTGCAAAATTTACTTATAATTTGTTTTACGGTTACGTAAAAGTTTTTGCTTCACTTTTTCTAACCATTTAAATTAAGGTATTTTTGTAAAAATAAAGCTTATAAAAAGAAACATATGCGATTATTTTTTAAGAAGTGTATATTAAACGGCTTTTTAAATATTGCCAAAAACGCTTTTTTTTTAAACAAACATTACGTATTACATGTTATATTTTATAATCCTATGTAATGCGTCCAAAATTTCCTTTCACTTTTGAATTATTTCCCGTACTTTTCCATAATTCCCCAAGTAGTTTCCCAACTAGATAACGTTGATTAGTTCAGATAATTGCATGGTCACTTTTTTAAATCACCGAAAATATGTTTAGGATATGTTATAATAGGTTTGTTTCAGCAGTCTGTCAGAAATGTTTGCATTCATCATGCATGCGCACCTTAAATTTGTCGTTCTAGCAGTATCATGTTTGTAGTTTTATAATGTTGGAAACATGTTGGAAGCTGTTTAAAATGTTTAAAAACTTTATATAAACATTACTGATAAATTTTTAATATAACCTTTTATGTATTGGCGTGTAAGCAGTATGCACGCCTTGTTTATTTTTCGTTCCCGCATTTCTGTCTAATGTTTGTAATAATTCCTGCGATTTTACGATTGCTGCTAACATGTTTTCCACAATCTGCTGAAACAAACCTAGAATGTTTTATGTTTTACAGTGTTCCATTTAAAAGAACATTACAACGCGGAAATGATAGGGGGATGTTATTAAAATTAAAATGGGCATGAGGTGACACAATATACCTACAGTCCTTAAGTTTTAAAGCAATAAGTTTAAATTAAAAAAACTTCAAGATGATTTCTTGAACCACTAACTAATTATTATAATAATTACCAGTTTTCCTTGGTATTTGTTTCTATACAGGGTGTTTTCAAAAGGTTTGTAAAAAGTTACCACAAATTCTTTGGGCCAAAATATAACGATGTAACAAAATTTATTTTAGTCAAAAAGTTGATCGTTTGCAAGATAGAGGTGTGAGAGAGTTGTCAAAGTGTCAAAGTTACTATTTTATTTTAGTTGTTTTTAAATGTTTTATTTATTATTTAATATTTTTAGCAAATTAAGCAAAAGAAAGTTTTTTAAAGTAAAAGATAAAGAATTTTGTTGTTAAATATAGAGGGAGCCACTTACAGTCCTTGGCTTTTGTTTAAAGTGTCATTACTTTTTTGCCTCGGTATAGTAGATATAATTCTAGTAGATAATTTTTATTCCCCACATTTTTCGCACATAAAGGTATGCTTGATAAATATTGCTACAAGCAACCTTTTCTAAGATATTTTGGATTAAACGTTTTATTTCAGATAAAAAATCCTTCCCATTTATTCTGTCGCGTTGCGTAATCAAAATCAGTCGTAGGAAAAGTTATTCCGAGGCCCCGTATGTCGCAAATTATTAGGAAAAAAAAATGAGAAGCAAAAAAGTTCCTCACCTTCCTGCGAGGCTCTTTAGACGTAGCCGAAGTTATCCGCTTAATCCTTTAGAAAATTTTGAGGAGCAAAAAAAAGGTCCACTCCTCTTTAAACTCAATGAATACAGTTAGGCGAGGCGCCTTTCATGACACAATTATAAATTACGGGCCTACAAAAAATTCCATACCTTTCCATTTCCGTATGTCACATTTTAAACCTTCACCTTGCCGGAAGGCCCCCTAGGCGTGAGGCCGTAGGCGACCAACTACACCGCGTACGCCTATCTACGCTACTGCATTTCTTTACGCATTATTTAGGCCACCCGGGGTCTGTAAAATTGTTGCTACAATTTCTTTACGCTAAAATACAACGATTTAACCCAATTTGCCTTTGTTGGAAAGTTGATCGTTTGCGAGATACAGGGTATCCAAGAAAAAAATTCATTGAAAATTTGACACCCTGTTTCTGGCAATCCAGCTACCTTTCGACTAGAATAAATTGCATTAGATCATTGTATTTCGGCCCACAGAATTTGGGGTAGCATTTTACAGACCTTTTGGACACTACCAGGTGGCCTAGATAAAGTGTGGAGGAATGCAATGGGACGCTTTTGTATGGAATACAAAGTTTAATCTGAAATATCTCAAAAACGGTTCTTCGTAGCGATATTTATCAAGTACAGTGTTTTTGTGCAAAAATATGGAAGAATACAAAATACCTACTAAAAATAAAATATAAATTTTGTAAAAAAATTCTTATAATAATTAAAATGTTTGAGAATGACAGAAATAAAATAATAATTTGACACACTGTATCTTGCAAACGATCACCTTTTCGACTAATTGTAAGGTTAATTGCTTTAGATCGTTGTATTTTAGTGCCAGTAATTTGTGGTAACATTTTGTACAGATCTTTTAGAGATACCCTGTATATTAAAAATATTATTTTAATAAGTTATTTTACAATATTTTTCTATTTCAGTTTTTAAAAAATGTTACATTATATATTAGCCTTTACCCCTTTTTCTTTAAACAAAATTATTCAGATTTTTATAAATTAAGGAAGAGCATTTTTTGCGATAACACTTCCTACACAAAGAAAGGTAACGAAATAGATATCACATATCTTTAAAATATTCGAAAGGTCCAATATGGCAGACGTTAAATGATTATTTTTTTATTTTTTTGCACTTTATTATAATTAAACATTTTAAACAGATTGTGCAGTAGAATAATATTAAAGAAACGTTACTTTTAAGCTGTTAATCAAAGAACACCTGCTATACAGTGACCGCCAGAAATGTTGAACCATATGGAAAACTTTTTTATTTTTGATTTCTCAAAAAAATTATTCTTGATATAAATCTCTGCATACAGCGAAACTCTAATCTAAATTTAAATAAACCATAACGTATACGAGGTGGGTGCAAATTAACGAATATGAAACATGAGAAAACTACCTTTATTTTTGAACCAAGAGAAAAATATTATTTAAAAAACTTCTTTAAAATTAAAAGTTATATCATGTTTTAAAAGCAGAGCCTTCTATTAAAAAAAGAATGAAAGAAAAACTTACTTTTCAATTTACCCCGTATAGATATTAGATCGAACTGAAATAACTGCCGTAAATTATCCCTATTGACTTTAAATTTAAAAAAAATGCCAAAGCTTTGTTACTCTTAAAGCATTTAAGTATATTTGGATCAATTCAAAAACAAACGTAGAGATGCTTTTTTGTGGTTCAATATAGTGAAAACTCAAAACCCTCTTTAGATTAATGTGCCAGATCATTTTTATAAAAGACGTATTCGCATTTTTAAAATTATAATCATATGTTCGTATTTATTTGGAAAAATCCTAAAATATTATTTTTTCTTATTACCATTATCCCAATAAAGTTTAATTTTTAAACTTTGTAATAAATATTAATTAAAATAAATTTATGTTTTTAAAAGTTAAGCTGTTCTTTATACGGTTAAAATGACGTGGAACATAAATCTAAAGGGGCTTTTAAGTTTTGGCCTTATTAAACCACAAAA
Source organism: Listronotus bonariensis (assembly GCA_014170235.1). Classification (NCBI taxonomy): domain Eukaryota; kingdom Metazoa; phylum Arthropoda; class Insecta; order Coleoptera; family Curculionidae; genus Listronotus; species Listronotus bonariensis. The sequence goes on from JACEGR010000632.1 coordinate 151,551, forward strand.
AGCAAAAACGTACGTTTGTCTTTTGAATTGATCTAAATACACTTAAACGCTGTAAGAATAACAAAGCTTTGATAATTTTTTGAAATTTATGGGTAATAAGGATAATTTACGGCAGTTAATTTAGTTCGATCTAATGTCTATACGGGGTAAGTTGAAAAAGTTATTTTTTTAATTTTTAATAAAAGGCTGCAATTTTAAAATATGGCATAACTTTTAATTTTAAACAAGTTTTTCAAATAATTTTTTTCTCCAAGTTCAAAAAGAAAAAGGTAGTTTTCTCTTGTGTCATATTTATTAATTTGCACCTACCTCGTATACGCTATGGTTTATTTAAATTTTAATTAGTGTTTTGTAAGTTTCGCTGTATGCAGAGATTTTTATCAGGAATATTTTTCTAAGAAATCAAAAAAAAAGTTTTCCATAGGGTTCAACATTTCTGGCGGTCACTGTATAAAACAATACAACTTTTGGGCATTATATAGTCACTGGCATAATTGCTGAACCATATACATTTTTTTAAATTTTGCTTTTCAGAAAAAATATATTTGATAAAAATTTCTGCAGATGCCTAGACTCACAACACACTGAGTTTAATTAATCCTTGCGTATGTAAGGTACTTAAATATAAATTTACAAATTTACCGTAAGAAAAACTACTATTATTTTTAAACTAAGAGCAAAATGTTATTTTAAAAACATGTTTAAAATAGAAATGTATATTAAAGTGTAAAAAAGAACCCGTTGCTAAAAATAAAGACACATTTCCAACTTACCCCGGATAGCGATTAGATCGAGCTAAGTTAATTGTTGTAGCACAGTATTTAAATTTATTTAAGTCACCTAAAATGGCAAAAGTATTTGTATGCCTTCTTTTGGTTTAACTAGGCTAAAATTTGAAATTTCCGTTAAATTTATGTTGTGTATCGTTTTTTCTTATAGAAAATCTCTTTACTCTAATGATTCTTTAATTTATTTTTATTTATTTTTGTTACATTATTAAAAAAAATAATAAGGATTGTCCCAATAGCAAAAGTTTAAAAATTAATTTTATGATTTATCTTAAGGCAGATCAAAATAATAAAAACAAGTTTAAAAATTTGTCGAGTAAACGCGTTTTCTATGAGACGAAAACGATGTTAAACATAAATCTAAACAAACTTTTAAATTTTAGTTAAAACAAACCAAAATAAACCATAAATTTACGTTTATTACTTTAGGTTATTTAAACGTATTTAAATACTTTAAACATAACAAAATCAATTTTTTCGAAAATAAATAGCAATATTTTCTTGGTCACGCTTTACCTTAAGAACAAATTTACCGATTTCATTTACCTTTTTTAAAAAAATTTAAACTTGGCATATGGATCCTAAAAAGAAAAAAATATAAGTTACGCACTCATGAAACGATAAGGCTCAATTACATGTTTCGGCTATCGGACTAGGCGAGTTACGTGACTGTAACCCTTACTTGAAGATAAGCTCTATATGTAACCCTTACGATTCTTGGCACAATGTTTAAAAATTCCATGTAAAACATTGTGGTGGACTTGTCCGACAAAAAAGTGACGCGTTCGCCCAGTCCGATACCTGAAACATTTGACATTGACACTCTGGATTAAAGCGCCGCTTCCATATTATTACGGTATGAATATTCGTGATAAATTCGTCATAGCGAACCCTCCCTAAAAGGTTTTAAAAGTGTTCTTATTATAAAGTCCATTTTATTACTGACCCAAGGACTATTAGGTTTAATTATAATTTTACCATTTTTTTTAAAATTCTACTTTTAATTAAAAAAGAGAATTAAAGAGTTTATATTAAAATGAAGAAAACTGCGTTACACGTTATATAGTAAATAATAATCGAAAGAGAATTGCGTCTTGCCGGGGAATATTCTTTTTATTATTGTTTTTGGAGAAAGCCTTATCCAAAATATTATGTTTGTGGTATTAAATAGTTTGATAGGATATGCTACCGAACTACCCTCGTTTCAGTTTATAAAAAGGAATTATGAGCAAAAATAGGATTTTAAAACTTCTAATCCGTCTGTAGAAATCGTAAAGAACCAAAGACGATTAAATCTATTTTTGCATGGTTATATGACTCGAAATTAACCGTTTTGGTCTTATCATGACTCTGTAGATTAAAATTTAAAAAATATATTTTTTTAAAGTAAAAGTGTCGCAGAATGACATATTGGGTGTCATTGTATTCAGAATGTTTTATTTATTTGAAATATAATACAAATTACCGCAGATTCATTTAAAATTTTAAAATAGCAGTAATTTCCGGTTAAACCGAAAGTGATAGAAAACAACGAAATAAATTTGCCAATGCATAATTAGGTCAGATATTGATATACTAAATTTAATGTTTCTATCTCAAAAGATAAAAAGTTATATAGTCCAGGAGCTAGTGAACCTTTCATGAAAAGTTAGACCTGGAAGGCTAGAAATTTGTATAGTGATGAGTTATAACATGCTTAGTACGAAAATCATCACCTGGCAGGCATCAGCCGTGCACAGCATCACCCTGTATATTTTTGATAGTTTAAGAAAAAAATTAAAACAAAAAAACCTGGAGTTGTAAGCTTAAAATTTTTCTAGGATTTAGTTCATTCATAGTTAGGTTTAAAAAAAAATGACAGGCGTTTTCGATAAGCGCAAGTACCTGCCAGGCGAACTAAAAGGTGTAGCTGATTTGGATGGCCATATTTCCACAAGTAATAAAGTTAGATTTACCTAAGGTGGTATTTTCCTAAAGCTCTTTTTAAGGTCTTTTTAATGGTAATATAATATACAGGGTGCCTTACTAACAAGACAGAAAAAACTTTTTGTTCCACCCTGTATATTATTACTAGTATCACAGTTAAAATATGTAAGGCCATTTAAAAACCATGGCCACATCACATTTCAGTTCGCCTGGCAGGTACTTGTACGCATCGAAAACGCCTGTCAATTATTTTTAAACCTTACTATAAATGAACTAGATCCCAAAAATTTCAAACTTACAGCTTCAAGTTTTTTTGTTTTTACTATTTTTTAAACTCTCAAAAATATACAGGGTGATGATGTGCACGGCTGATGCCTGCCAGGTGATGATTCTCGTACTTAGCATGCTATGACTCATTAATACAAATTTTCAGCCTTACAGGTCTAACGTTACTCGAAGGGTTCACTGGCTCTTCTATTATAAAGGGGAAACCCCTGTGAGAAACACCAGGTAGAAGTGCATTTTTTTGCCATTGCAGTACTTTTCTTACACTAAAGAAGGTAACGATATAAATATTAAATAACTTTAAAATATTCTGAAGGTCGTATAATAAGTCAGACATTATAAATATGACTAAAATTTTAAAAGAGTATTAGACAGTTTAATATCATTAAACCTTTTTAGCAAATTACTATGCAATAGACCGATATTAAAAAAATATTACTTTCAAATTGTAAATCAAAGCACACCTGCTCTTTGAAACAATGCAGCTTCGGGGCATTGGGTGAAACAATAAATTGTTGATATATTATAAAACAAATAGTAAATTACCAATCAAGCATTATACCATAAATTTTGTTTTTTTTTCGTCAATAGCGTGTATTAACTAAACGGTTGTTTGTTGATCAAAGCAAAACAAACTTCATATTTTCTTTTAGGAAAGGCAAAAATAGAAAACTGATGAATATAAATAAAAATATAAAAAATTAAAATTATTAACAAAAGGTGTTTAAATGTATTACGAATATACAGTGTGTCCACGGATGGACTTAACTATACCAAGGGTGTTACTTAATAATATGTCATAATTTGAAGGAGGCATTCCTGGACCGATTTTAAGTCGAAAAGTTCATATAAACGTGGGCCCTAAAATGCTTACTTATTAAGATACAGGGTGTTAAAGTTTTATTTTATTTTCACTTTTTAATAAATTTTTCAAAGACGGTTTGAGATATTAAACTGAATTTTGGCAGAGGATATTATGGCATAAAAACACACTTTTCAGATGTTCATTTAATTTTTTGCAACCAGTAGCGTAGCTATGACGAATTTTCAAAACAATTTTACAAAAAAAATACTACGCCATTGACTTGGGAAAAAAATTATGGTTTAATAATAATTATCAATCAATTATAAACAAAAAATCCCTCTTTCATTTTTGCCGTAAAACTTACCGTTTGGGAGAAATCGTTAATTAAAAAAATGTCTTATGTACCCAAATTGCATCTTGAAAAATTATTATTGAAATAAATCAAGTTAGCTTTGCTCGTTGCCAGCGATTGTTGTTTTGTTGTTGTTTTCCCAAGTCAATGGCGTAGTATTTTTTTGTAAAATTGTTTTGAAAATTCGTCATAGCTACGCCACTGGTTGCAAAAAAATTAAATGAACATCTGAAAAGTGTGTTTTTAGGCCATAATATCCTGTGCCAAAATTCAGTTCAATATCTCATACCGTCTTTAAAAATTTATTAAAAAGTGAAAATAAAATAAAACTTTAACACCCTGTATCTTAATAACTAAGCATTTTAGGGCCCACGTTTATATGAACTTTTCGACTTAAAATCGGTCCAGGAATGTATTATTTATTACACTGCTTTCTGTCTTACAGCGTTCAAAAATAGTCTGGAAATGTAACTCTGTATTACATTCTTTACCGTGCTCACAAGCGCGGTAACAATTTACCGATTTTGCGCATTTCATATTTGTCTCTTAAAAGAATAGGAAACAAACGAAATTTTTATAATTTTTAGATTTAAAAGTTTTTAAAAAGAAACAAAAATATTTTGCTGATGCTACTATGGTTGTCAGAACAACTTTGTTCATTTTTAGGCTCTTTTTATTTAGCTACTAATTTTTCTCCAAACCACAAAATACCTACAAACTTTTTCAAATTCAAAATAAGAATATCTTTATACAAACACAAACATACAGGTTTTTTTAAAATGTATTGCATTAATAAGTATTGATTTGTTTATAAATTTATTTATAGTATATTAAAATTGTAATTTATATTAGTTTATAAACTAAATAAATAAACATCTTTAATTATTTTCCGTTACATGCCAGTTACAAGGGACATTTACATTTCATTTCTGAGTAGCGTTCAAAAATTGCTTTTACAAATGTAATACATTTCAAATGTCATTTTGATTCCATTACAGAGTGCAAGGATTACTTTACATTTTCTTTATGAACGCACTTGACGTTTAAGACCGTTAGATTTGTCGGTTTTTTTCCAGCCATGTAACAAAGAAAATCGTTTTTCGTAAGATTTTCCCCATGTAATTAGAGTATTTGATTTGAAAATTAAGTAAACCAACACCTCATGTCTAACCTTTGATTAAGATGTTTCTGCCATGTTCAGATTTGAATCTCCTGTTTAATTAAGAAATTCACATTGGTAAGATAACTTTAAATAACATATTTTAGGGATAATTTGTAAGACCTAAAATTGTTTTTGTAGATGTCCTGAGGAAGGAAGCAATCTGCTTTCGAAAGCTTGACAAATTCAATAAAGAATTCACCTGTAAAATTGGCCATTATTTTTACGCCTCATGATATAGAAGGTGGTTTAAAATATTAATTTTAAACCCAAAAAACCTATTAAACAAAATCTATATTCCATTTTGTATTACTTGTGATTACTGAAAAAATGAACTGTAAATTAAAAAAAAAATCTTAATAAATATTGCTTTTTAATGGAAGCAAAAAACTTTATGTTATTTGTTGCAAAAATAAAATATGAATGATTAAACTAGAAGTTTAAATTTTGATTATTTTCTCAAGTTATTTAAATAGGCATTTACACAAATATTAAATAAATTTTTTACACGACCGAAAAAAAAATTCTGTTTTTTTCTGTTTTTTTAATCGTTAACATAAAGTTAAAGTACTTCATTCTAGTACACTACATAAAGTGTTAAAAACAGTAACTTTTTTAGCACTTCAAAGCTTTGAATTAGTGTTTTGTTTCAATGCCTACCAAAATAAACTTTAATATCAATTTAGGCAATGTAACAGTAAAGACGACATTAGCTGAACCAAAGGGGCAAGATACATTTGCTTTCGTCATTATTTCTTTTAGTTTATGTGTCACTAGTTTTAAAATTTGACAGTTTGCAAATAAATTTAATAGAAATTACTGAAAATTTTTAGTAATAATGAATTCAAATGACTAGGAAATTAAAAAGGAATTTACACTGTTATAGTATTATTTCTACAAAGAGTAGGTACATACAATTTTCTAAAATAAATAATAAATGCGTAGTTAGAAAGATTATTATTGTCTCTTAAAAAATAAGAAGGGTATGATTTTTGTCTTGCAATATAATGGCTGTGCTACAAAAATAAAATTAATGAGTTTAGATAAATAAAACATGTATAAAATGGTATTTTAGGAAATGAGATTGTTGCATTCGCCTAAAAGCTCGTGCTGTCAAACTTTCCATGTCTTAAAAAAGTAACACTTTATGCACTTTTACATAAAATTACCACTTTCTCTCTTTTTCTAAAAAAATATTTCGGACGTAAATTTAGATATTTCTAATACGTCTTTTTACTTTTAAAATGCATAATTTTTGTAGGTAAAAGGTGTTGATAAATATTGTAATTTTCCGAAATGGCCGGAATTATTTTTCCGGACACTTATCTTTTAGGCATTCAATATTCTCTAATGACGTTTCTTGAAGTCAGTCACGTATTATATCCAAACCAAATTATTATTCTTTGTATATCTAATTAGTAATTGTTTCTTATAAACGTATATCCTAAACTACACCCTTACATTGACAGCCTGTACCAATTCAGTAAATAATAAATTCGCCAAATTAATAAAATAAAATATAAGAAGCTTTTTCCAGTACAACTTAGATCCTTTTTGAAAATTCATTTTGTAGTCATATCGTAATATTGACGAAATCAACCAAAAGGAAAGATACTATGCCTTAAAAAAATAATTATTTAATAAGTAATAACAACCATTATTTAATAATATTAAAAATATTTATTAATTACAGATCGTTAGATAAGTTACTAACAGTATGTTGTAATACATTTAATTGATTGGCAAACGCACTAATTGAAAAAATTGTAGGTAAAGTAAATATCCAATCAAGATATAGTTTATTAATATTTCTTTTAGACCATGTATGGGTTAAGTAGAACTAGGTCAGTATTTTACAATTTACTTTTAGTATTTATTAATATCATTTATAAACCTTCATACTTTTTAATTTGTTTACTTAATTAAAAAAAAAACGTCATTACTTTGACATATATCTTATTGGCAGCATCGACTGTTAAGGCTTAAAACAATTTTGCCAGTCGGCAGTCGAGTCGGCGAGCAGTTAGCGGTTGATAGTTTTTTTGTTTGTTGTGTTGAACGCTTTTGTTTTACGCAATTACAGAAATAGATTTAAAAAAGCAAGGTTTTAAGTATTTTTACCTCTAAAAATATGACAATAATGTGGTTGACAGCCGGTTTCACGAACAGTTTCGAAGTTAAAATTAAACACTTCTAAGACCAAAATACTATTCTTATTAAGGGCGTCCTTATCTCACCACGCATCAGCTTAAGCTTAGATGTCAAAATAATGCCGATATTATTAGTGTCTGGCCTTATTTCACTGTGTAATATTCCTCAAATAAGCAAAACCTAGTTAGGGCTTACAAAGACAATATAGGATTTAAATTAAAAAAATTTGTATCAGTGGTAGGTAATAATTAAACTAAATCATCATCTCCCACAAATAAAAAATTTTAAAAACAATTTTTTTGCTATTTTAGGTTTTTAAAAAGTAGATGACCAATTCCGATTTCCAAAACCGATTCAACCGATCGGATAAAACTTAATCCGATGAAAAATTACGATGTACACGTTTCAGACTGAGTAAGGGATTGGATTGAATGCTTAAGTCAATCCTGTTTTTCAAGTGATTTGAATTGAGTTTAATCCGATCGGAGGTAATATTTGTACGATATTCACGGTTTTGAAAAATGTTTAAAAAATGACAGTTAAGTAAAACAGCTGATAAGTATAGAAACGAAATAGTAGGAAATAAAATAAGCTTAAATATTTGCTAATATATCGTGATGGTGTGTTTTGGTGGTTTGCGTTATTATTTTGTCTTGTTTTTCTGAAATTAAATGATATTATTTAAAAAAAATTGAAAAGTAAGGTTAGAAGTTTATTTTTATTTGTTTGCTCTCTGTCTTTGTATATACTTTTCTTTGTCACATTTAAAATAATTTAGAACTGGATTATCTGCATCCGATAAATTCTGGGACGATGGGCACAGAATTAGGTTCAAACGGCGTTCGGGAACCTTCGCCCAGCGAGTAATGCCGCCCACCGTCCTAATTTCGAAACGCAACCTTTTATCGGTCCGAAATCTATCACTCAATACAAACATTAAAGCTAAAATGCTAAATAAGATGATTTACGCTTTTAAGTCCTTCTGTCCTCGAAATACTTTTTGAATGCAGGGTGATCTTTTTAACTTTTGTAAAAATTCAAACGTTACTACGATATACAGGATGTTTTCTAACAACGGTACGCAACTTTAAAGTGTGATTTTTATGGTATTTTATAAAAAAAAGTTTCTATAAACATATGTCGGGAGTTGCTTTCTTACTGAGATACGGGGCATCTATCTATGTAACGGAATCTTTGAGCCTAATTTTTACCAACTTCCAGCTATTCAATTTCTTTGAAACTTTGCACACGTATCAAGGACCGATGACAATGCAATAATTTATAAACAGTATCCCGTTAAGTTCCAGCATTTTCCAGGAAAAACCGGAAAGAGTGAAAAATCGTACGTTCTGGCGGAGGCGCCAGATTAGACAATTGAATAATCGAACTTGACAACATTTGCCGACGGGTTGGGGACCGGGATAAGGTTGCAACACCTTAGTTAAACAAACAAAATGGCAGAAGGAATTTTTTAGTGAATAAACTGGAGCATTTAACTAATTGATATATCGAACTAAAAAATGAAAAATAAATATTAGTTTAAAAAAACTAAAAAACACGCTTTTATATGCAACCGAACTAAAAATTAGAAAATAATTTTTCATTACAAAAAGTTTGTCACTTCAGAATAAAAGCGTGGGGTGCTTAATATATTAAATGTTATAATTATTCTATTTGCAAATATCTATGAGGGAAAAGTTATGAAAAAATAGTAAAATGCACCCCACGCTTTTACTCTGAAGTGACAAACTTTTTGACATTTATTTAAAGTAATAACGTTCCTATTTAGCCCTAAGCAGATTGTTATTATTGGGTTCAGTGGCGTCTTAGTACGACACTGACTTTTTTGACGTTTTTATATTTTTTATAATTAGGCAATTAATAATACAACTTTTTAATTCCTTGAATTTGTTTGTATCTAGCTTTGCTTTTGAGAAACATGGATTAATCACCACGAAGAAAATACAAAGTTGTATTATTAACTGTTTAATTATATAAAAAATAAAGACGTCAAAAAATATCAGTGGCGTACTATTTTTTCTCAGTAATATAAGTTGCGGTGCCCGCTGAGACACCACTGAACCCAATAATAACAATTTGTCAAGGGATAAGTAAGCGCGCTTATAATATTTTATTAATTTTTGTTTCTTTTAATGTTGGGTCTTACCTGTTAATCTTATGTCCATATTTTTATTATTTAAATAATCTAAAGGTCTGGGACTTATTGTAAATATTTTATAACAAGTTATATGGTTTAATTTATTTACAAATATTTCATTTTATACTAATACATATTTTACATTGGTGGGCGGCTTTATACAACCTATCGGGCATACCAGATCTATTGAAAAGGATTTTTTTACTGAAAACCTTTACTAACCAAGAAATTAGGCATACATTAATATAAAAAATTGATTTGAGCAACCAACGCAGTTTTAATAGAGACCTATATGTTACTGACGCTTCACAATATTTAAATTTGCTTAGGTGAGCGGGTCTACCGGACTCCTCTATATTTATATGTGGTTATAGTGCACTTTATCAGTGAAATCACAAAAACATATGCATATTATAAAAGAAATATTGTATAAACATAATAACAATTAATGTCAGTAGCAAACTTTACCCATTGTTCTACACGAATAATAAAGGTGAACATTATTGATTTTAGAATTATATAGCTATAAAAAGCTGTAAGATAAAAGTAAAAACAATGTAAAATACATCCAAGTAACACGATTCTGCACTGGATAAGGTTAACTTAAGTTAAGCAAGTTATAATAAGGTGCTTTGCTCTTTATTTTATATCCTGTAACTTTTCCAGTAAAACTAGATTATATGTTTCTTAAACGCCTGCTTTTCTTTGTGGATATTAGTAAAAGGTCTATATTTTTAAAGAGGCAACTGCACCAACTGCTTCATTTGTGTTGGTTTGTTAAAGAGTCATAAGTAGAAGAGTGTCAAATAATAGAGAATTATTGCACAGTAAAATAAGGCCAGGCACTAATAATACCGGCCTTATTTTGACATCTGAGCTTGCGCAGATGCATGGTAGGATAAGGACTTCCTTAATAAGTATAGTGCCCGGCTTTATTTATGTCGGTTTTAGGTCGGGCCTTATTTTGGCCTTATTTAAACTTCGGAACTGCTCGTCTAACCGAACGGCTGCCGATCACAAAATTAAAAAGTTTTTAGAAATAAAAATAGGTACTTGCTTTTTTTAAATATATTTTTGTAATTGTGTTATAAAAAACCCCACAACACAAAATAATAAAGAAAAACTACTGAAAAATGTTTCCCCTTTTTATAGGTTAATGGTAATTTCAACATGATTTGCAATAACTCTAAATTATGGGCACAAGCACTATTTAAGGCCGGAATTATTAATCCCCGAGCTTTATAAGGCAACTTGCAATAATTCTTTAATATCTAGAGAAAAGGCAGGTATTCCGCGCCCCCTTTGCATAGTTCGTCTAACTCTTTTCGCACTTATTAGAAAGAAAAAGCGATGGGAGACTATAAATTTTGACTTATACTGGCTTTGGCAGGTGCCAGGTATCAAAGGTTAATTAATTGAAATAAAAAAATAATTTTCGTCATTTGCATTGGCATACAAACATTTTTGTATGGCCTCATAGTCCAATGAAGTTCAATATTTTTGTTATTTAACAAGATATGGCAAAAAGTCCTATATAAGAGTTGTAGGGTTTTTAAATAATCATGTCCTAAAAATATTTTCATGTATTGTGAGTGGTTCTAAAAAGCGATTTTTTTAAACCAACCTTACAGCAATAAATTTGCCTATTTGAAAGCCTTAATAATATTATATAGGACTTTTAGTTAAATCTTGTTAAATAGCAAAAATATTGGACTTCCTCAAAGCATTGGATCACCCCAAAATGTTTGTCTGTCAAGCAGTTGGAACTGTCAAAACTGTCAGGCGACTAAGGAAATATCTTCTAGTAGGTACCCAAGTAGCATAATATAAAATTCAGCTTTTAGAAAATAACAAAAATTTAAGTTTTAATTTATTAACCTTTGGTACCTGATAACTGCCAAATCCACTATGATTCAAAGTTTGTAATCTCTTATCGCTTCTACCTATGTTGGTAGCATGAAATGACAAGGTCTACCGCTTACGGGCTCTTAGCTATAACAATGTGTTTCTATTTAAAATATGCGACACTGAACTATACGTTCATTTTATTTAATAAAGAAAAGTCTTGTTCATTGGGAAATACAATCAACGCAATATCGTTGGGAGTAAATTCGTGATCAACAAACTGAACTGACATTTAATTTTTTATAGATCCCTGCATACAATGGAAAGTAAATTTAAATCAGGGGCGGTTTATCGAATCGGTAATTAAATAGACTAACAAATTTAAATATACCAAAAGAAATTTAGGTTTCAAATGGGTAATAAAATTTATAAAGTAAATTAGGCGTCCCATTTTTTTTAAACATTTTTTTTTTTTGAATTGACCAAAAAATTTTGTATACAAAAATTATTTAATAATCATTCTTATATTCTCCAAAGTGTAGAAGCAATGCAAATGTTTTAAAATAATATTGTTTTATTTTTATCATTAGTGCAAAAAAAAAACTTCATGTTGCTGCGTGAAACCAAAAATAGAGCCTATAAGGAGTGCAAGCAAATTACATAGTTAAACATTACAATAAATATTTATTACAGAGAAAACTACATCTTTTGCGTTTTGACGAGGATCTCTAAGGCCCTACCTGTGATAGGGAAGCCCCAGAGGGGGATTTCGCGATTTACTAGGCCGTCGCAGATACCGGAGGATACCTTATACCCTTATACATAAATATCATGCAATAAATTTCAGATGTAAACCTACCATTAATCTGACGCGTTCGAAAATTTCTGATAGATATATTTGTTTTTTACGACCGGCCATATTTGGTAAAGGTACTTAGCTGGGTACAAGGCATTCTGCGGTATCAGATGTAAACGTACCATAAGATAGGGTAAGTAAATTACGCAGTGCTAAACAGTGCACCGGTTAAGCTAAATAACATAACACATAGTCAATGTGAGGAAAAGAGACAATCTAAATAAATACCGGCATGTAAACATGCGTGACTAATACTGCTTGTTTTGTTATTCTATTAATCGTCGATGTACCAGAACTGCTTGCTCAAGCAGTATATTCCACTAATCTGACAGTTTGAGAGTGACGTAAAGAACGCGGAGGGCTACAAAGTTGTAAAAAACACATTATTTTGACATTATCGAGCGTGGCTATTTTTTATTTTGAACAAAATATTTTAAAGATAACGAAAAATTCATAATCCGATATAATCCGAACAATTTTCACAAGCCAAAAGATAAAAGTATGTTTTTGACATACTATTTAGAAATCTATATCGATGACGCTCCAGTAAATCCAGATTTAGCATCGTGGGCTCCCCTACTACTGGGATTCGCAAAAGCCTTTCGTAAACTAAAAAAATTAACTGGCTATATTTTTTAAAAAAATATAACTTATTTTGCAAAATATATGATGAAAGAAAACATTTGACTATGTACGAAGAAACTGCAAATAGAGGATTCGTCTTGAATTTTATATTATTTCTGGTAGAAAAGCAAACGGAAAACCTTTTTTTGCAAATTTCTCGCATTTGTTATAGATTTGTTGTGCCTCACTCTTTTGAAAAAAGAAAAGAAATAAAAATCGGATTTAGATACAGCCCCAACATCTTTTTTAATATTATGTTTAGGTAAAAAATACGTTTTTCCCATAATTAAGAAAAAAATACAAACGGATACCTACTATATTTTTAAACTTTATAAATATTAACGTAACCCATTCCTTAAAGTTGACTAATGTTTTATTAAAATTGAGCTATAAACGTATACTTTTAATTATAAAACCTATGTTTAAGGCGTCAGTTGTTGAAGTTTATGTACCTACCCGTATTTATTTTGTTGCTTAAAGGGAATAGAATAGAATATCATTTATTACCAATATGTAGATAGGTTTGTCAATAAAATTTTCATATTTAAAAACAATGGTACAATGAGTGTATAGTACTTTATAAGTATATAAAACAAAAACATTAAAGGTAAAATTTACTAATACTTATCATCTAAATAAACAAAAAATGGTCATTTTTTATTTTATTTTTAGGCAGTTCCCAAAAGCTTTCCTGGAGAAGACGGTCTAGACTTTGTTGGTAAGATATTTATTTTTATATATTTTTAAATTATTAACAAAAAAACTCTTGACTTGAAAGTATGTCGTTTAAAAAATATATAAATTAAGGTTTTTTAGGACCCATTGATTAAAACAAAAAACTTATGGGCTTTGACACCTGCCGAAAAATAAAAGTCCTATTATTTTTTTAGTAAAGTCAAAAATTGTAAAGCTTTCTTTTACAGAAGGTCACTTTTCTTTTAACCACAAGTAAATTATTCTGCGTAAAAGAAAAATATAAATTTATTAGGTAGTTATGTAGAAGTCAAGTTTTTTTTTTAACGAGACATAGAGAATGTCATTTATTTTAAAAATGGCGGCATAGAAAGCATTTTTGCCAAATCTATCACTACAAAAATCTGTTTCGTAAAGATTTTTTAAACAATGTAGATCAAAATTTAAGGCTGTAGGAGAACCTGTAGTAGACACGAAATATCTTTGCCCCTATACAAAATACAAAAAGGTATTAAGTTAACTACATTTATTTAATTTACAGTTTTAGTTAATATAGAAGGTAACTTAAAAACAGATTTATTTTTGTCAAGTAAGTTTTTAAATGCTCTCTATATTTTACCAAGGGACTCTTTATAAAATTCTACTTTAAAAATGTATATCACACTATGCGCTAATTATTATTAGTTTTTAAGATATCAACAGCATGGTAGTATAGTCATTATCGGTTTGAAGAAAAAAAAACATTTTGGCTCTTATCTAGTCTACATAAAACTAATTCAAAAAAATCACTACTTTTTCCCTTTCTTATTTTTTCAAAAATATTGTTAGAAATAATAAAAAATCCTATGAAAGCCGCAGCTTTTAATTCGCCGGTCCGGAAGAACAACAGCAAAATTATAAATTTTTTAGAGACACAAAAAATGAATACCAGTTATTATGGTTTTATATGTAAACAAAGTAAGAAAGATGTACCATACGGCGGCCGTAGTAGTGATTAATATAATTTTTAATTTTATAGAAAATGCTGTTATAAATTCCTAAATAGCTAACAAATATTATGCATATGATTTTAGGTAGGATGCAAGATGAATAAATATAACTTTAAAATATCTTAATAATGTTGGTTGATTTTAAGAAGTGAATTACTTATAAAATATTATTTACGTAACATATGTTAAAATACAGTGAATTCTAATTAAAACAAGCCAATTTGAATTACTCCATTATTTGTACACGTATAAAAAAATCCACGCTAATGTTTGTATTAAGGAGGCAATGGTCTACTGAATGTCGCTTTTAAAAAGTTTCTGTAAAAAATATAACTTTTATTTTACATCCTGTAGAATAAAAATAAATTTTTTCAAAACAGTAAAAACCGCATTTTGCTTATGCATTGCATTTAAGAGAAATAACGATAAAAAATGTCCAATTGCAGTTGAATTGAGCAGTAGTTTAGTTGCAATTAATCTGCAAAAACCTTGTTCTGAGTATTTTTCTGAAAAAAAAACTAACTAAAAACACATTTTTATATCTTTGTAAACTAATTTACAATATTTCGTTGAATTAGGATCTACCCTATGTATTTTTCCACAAATAAATCAAAAAAGGTAATTAAAAAAACCCATAACATAAGGGTTTGTACTTTCAAAAATATCGAATTATTTTTTTGTCTTATCTTAGTGTTAAACATTTTAAATTTTAATCTTTAAAGACAGGTAACTAAATCTATAGACATATTGTATATTTGTATGTATCTATACACTGTACAATATATTAAAAGGATTAACGAGCGTTAGTCTGTCGTTACACTGTTTTACCTTACAAACGCGTTTTTCTTAAAACTACTTTTCAAAGCCCGTGTTCACTGTCATTTAAAACTACTTAACGGATTCATTTCAAACTTGGCATACATTTTCTGCATATAAAATACCTGGCCCCAACTTTTAGTTTACATTTTTTTTTGACATTAATGGGGTTTCCCACCCACAAAATGATGAAATTTTTCGTAAAAATTGTAGTTTACGCTTTAGATGGCCACCAAAAATGTTTAAATAATAAAAAAATAATCAGAGAACGTTGAGGCCTAGTTTTAATGATACTCTAACTAAATTTTAATGGTCTTTGATTTCAGATAATAGCCGACCGAAATACGGTAAACACCGCAAATTGTTTTTTTAAGATGTTCTGGGACAATCTCTGTTACCGGCTGGTTTTTAAATATTTCCTGACAAAAAATTACAAAATATTTTTAAAAGTATACTTAATAATTTACAAAAGGTTTTAATACATTTGGTTTAACCATATATAAAAAAATAATCACAAAGAACCTTTTTGACGCTGAAACCTTTACTCCCCCTTAAGCGAATATAGCTAATTTTAATATGCATATACATAAATAAAGCAAATAACTATTTATAGTAGGGGAGCCCAAGATGTTAAGTTTGCAGTTACTCGAGCGTTATAGAGACCTATTGGGTGCAAAGCTTAAATGATAAGAATATGTTATATAATGTATAACTTTTCATCGGGGCGTTAAGCGGCTATTAAGTATGTCAAAAAATATTTTTGTATTTCGGCTTGTGAAAATCGTTCAAATCGTATTTAATTATATATTTTTCGTTATCCTTAACTTATTATCTTTAAAACAAACAAAAATAAGCACGCTCGAGCATGTCAAAATGACGTTTTTTACAACTTTGTAGCCCTCCGCTTTCTTTACGTCACTCTCAAATTGTCAGGTTAGTGGAATACACACTCTTTAGCATGTAATTAACCACCCTATCTTAATCTTACGCGCACGACAATTTCTGATGGATATATTTTTGTTTTTACGATCGCCCCTGTATACGGGGCTCATATTTGGTAAATGTATGTAATCGGATACAAGGAATCCTCCGGTATATTTTTCTGACGCGCTGTGGGAACTTCTGAAATCCCCTCTTGGGCTCCCCTACCATAAAGTTTATTGGGTTGTTTTTAAAATATACGTTTCAAAAAATTAAGCGTTTTTAAAATCAAAGTAGTAAATAAGTTTGCCTATTAAAGAAAATGATAATAATTTTATAATGTATCGTTATTATTGTAAGTTAAAAAGAAGTGGACAAAAGGTTTACTATTTAATGATAAATAATGCAATAAGTTTTTATTAAAGAAGATTATGCCCAATATGATTTTGCGTTACAATATCAAGAAAATAAATATAGTTTTCGGCAAAGACCGAATGACAAATAAAAATCGTGTTTTCCCTGAGGTTACCTTAATGCCCAGTTTTGATGTAACTATATTAACTGTACATATATTTATATCTTTTGCTGCCCCAAGTAATATTCATTTTAGAAACAAAATAAAAACTTGCTGTAATATAGTATTTCTTCTTCTGCTTCGCTGTAGGTAAATGTAAACCTGTAATAATACGCGGCTTTACATATTACGTATAACAACCAAAAATAATTATAATACTTATGTTCTATTTTAAAAACCAGCTCTTGCTTCTTTCTTTAGCACAGTAGCAGTTTAGTTCTCTGCCCTATAATTAAAACGGTATGTTTTTATATGAAATAATAATTAAATAATTTTGCAAGGGGCATTTACACTCATTCGAACTTAACACAGTACTTTGTATAATGACATATTTTCCCACATAAATTGCTATTGCGTATAAATAACGTGGTTGTTAAAGGCTTCTTTTATATTTTCACCGTTGGTTCTTTATGGTTTTGGTTGGTTCGTATATTACGTAACTTTTTCTACAATATTAAAAGAAATATTACTTTTTGCCCAAATTTAGCTAGAAAAATGCATGGTTATTTTTAATAAATCCAATGGAAAAGGCTGTGAGTGCTGTAAATTGTTTATTTATTTGTAGTATAATTATAAATACTAAAGAAAACATTAAATTTACCATTATCAAGAACACTGAAAAGTGATATGTGCGAACAAGCTAAATCCGTTTCTTATAACGTGTTACAGAATGTACAAAAATTCAATTGCAAAGTGTACATCTTAATATATGAAAAGAAGTTTATACAGTAATCAGGCAAAATTGTTAAAACATATAAAAAGGTTTTTATTTTTTATTTATTAATGTATTTATTTTTATATTTATGATAAACTACTCTGCATATGCCTTAAGTCACAAAACACTAATATTAAATAATATTAAGGATTCTTGAGCTTTCAAATATGATAACCCCAATCATTTTTGGAACACCCTATATATTTTTACGATTTAAAATCTACAAATTATTTTCGGTACAAAACCCATAATACCTGCACCACCTATCTATTTTAGTTGTATAAAAAATGGCATTTTGAAACGTTCGACGACCGCACAATAAGAAGATTCATGGATATCGTGCCGTTCGTCGCGTTGCGTCATCTGGAACTTTTTAACACTATTTTCTTTAAAACTACAAAGGATAGCATATACTACAGGTTTAATGTCAAAAGTGATTTGTAGAATTTAAATCCTAAAAATATATAGGGTGGTCTATTAAATTATTACGGTTATCCATAGATAACCCAGATTTAGATCAGCAGTGGCTAAAAGAATTTTTCGGATTTTTACGACCTAGTGCAGTAAGCAAATAGGGGGTGTTCGAACATGCGTTTTTTGAAAAGCCATGGCTAAATATAATACCGGCACACCGTGCCCTCCGTATACTCGGTCTTTAGCTACTGTAAAGTAGGAACGCTGTAAGTTCAACACAGCTACGTCATTAACAACCAAATGCTTACATACAAAAGCACCGACGTCCATGTATTTTTTACCAGTAGCACAGGATAACTTGCTACAGCAAATTGTAGATATAGGGTTTCTGTAGTCGATGAGATGTGTGTTTGGGGCATTTTGATGCTATCAAAGTATAATGTAGCGGTGTTTAACTAACAGCGTTTGAACTGTACTTCGAACATGCTTCAAACGGGAAACCCAGACAAGGCGTTGGAGAGTAACTTTTGTTTCGCGCAGGTAATACCATTGGCAATCCATCCAGTCAGTGGGATTATCATATTTAAAAGCTCAAATTTTACAGCACTTTCAGTAAAATCGAAAGTAGTTTTATATTGGCCTTTTTGAGCATATTCAATTTTTGTGGTGTTTATTTGTGTTTTCATAAAACTACAAATTGTGCGGTCGTTTGGATATTTTTAAGTGCCATTTTCTCTAAAATCAAAAAAGATAAGTTATGTTTGTATAAAAAATTTTATATTAAGAATAACTTGTTAAATTTAAATCCTAAAAAATATACAGGGTGTTTTATTTAAAATATGAAAATTTATATCACATCCGGTTAAACCGAAAGTAATTGAAAGGTGCTAATATATTTAAAATTGGTATCTGGTGACGCAATATACTACCCTGAAATTTAAAAAGTATGCGTTTTTACTAAAAAAATAAAATGCTGGCTAAATTTCGTTGTCATACTCGTATACAGGGTGATCATTTTTACGTCGGCACTCCTGCTAACTTCCTTATTATTAAAGATCCGAAGTCGGTTAAATTAGTAAAGTTGTAGTATTATCTCCGTTGATTAACATGCTGCCAACCGAAAAACAATAATAATGTACTTCGTTGTTCGTTGCTTGACGAATTTTTTAAAGCATTGCTGTTTGGCCTTAAAAAACCATCGGTGAGATATTTAAGCTTTAGCGTTACAGGTACATTATTAAAGTAATATGGTCTTTCTTTTCCATAAAAAAGCACAAACAATACCACAAATGTACCCAGATTCGTATGTTTTTTTATTTTACGGCACCGATTCTAATATTAAAATACCATGGCATCTTTCTCGTCAGTTGACTTGCTTATTATCAAAAATCAATATAATTAACTTATTTTTTTTCTACAACCTCGTAACTCGACATACGGATGTCGCTGCTTGAAACATGAATAGGCTACTATCAAAACGTTGTCAAAAAGTTGTCGAATCTTCCCGAGTCCTCGTTGCTTATATTGGCGATTTCAACTACCGATGGGGGCGTTGCTAAACTTAAACAAAGTCGAATAAAGCACGTAATATGCAGGTAGCTAGCTTTGATCCTGTTACGGAATTCGGGTATTGAAACGGTTTAACATACTGTTTAAGTTTTAATACAGCCGTGAATTTGTATAGATTTATTTGTATTAAGTGTGTTAAAACTCGATTTGTGAGTTTGAGTAGTGCCCTTGATGGTTTAACAGACTTTTTTGTTAGTGGTGATTAGTAAATATATAAGCCCATAGCGCCATGTAACTTTTTCTGAATAAGTACAGAACTGTTTTTGACGTTAAGCCAAGTATTTTCATACCTCAATATCAATTCCAATAGTAGGTGCACAGTGAAAGGAGAAGAAATCTTGAATTTCAACCATATTTTTGATGTGTGTATAACACGTCTTTTTATTTTAGATGTTATTTGCTCTTCTGATGCCAGAATAAATATTTCATTAGCATGTATCATTAATAAAAAGATCTATAAAAAGGCTTTAAAAATGTCTGTGTGATGTGATCACCATTAAAAAGATATTTTAAAGAGCTTAAAGAAAATACCACATTTGTTTTTTCTATCTTTTATGGTTTTGGATGTATGGCCATTCAAATCCAAAAATAGTTAAGTAGTGTCCAATTTATCTTACACATTAAACTTAGTGCTTATAGCTTAGAAATGTAGATATGTATAATGGAAATTGAACATTATTTTTATATTAAAAAGGGCCACATTTTTTATATATATATATATATATATATATATATATATATATATATATATATATATATATATATATATATATATATATATATATATATACATATATACATATATATCAAATGTGGTGTTTTCTTAAAGCTTTTTAAAATATTTATTTAATGGTTATGCAATATACAAAGTGTTTTATTTTAAAAATACCAGTTTACTATAAATTTCCTAAGAATATATCACATGAAAACTTTTTTAACGCTCTTTAAATACCTTTTTAATGATGATATAATATACAGGGTGTTCCGTTTAAAAAGTATATTTTTTGCAATACAGCACACATACAATCAGTTTAAAAAATGCAACAACTTTACTTATTTACCCGACTTTGTATCTTCAATAATAAAGCAGTTAGCAATAGTGCCGAGTTAAGTTTGATCACCCTGTATACACAAAAAAATACTTTTCTGTTATGTTTGTTGTTTAGTTTTCATTGATTTCACATTTTCTTACTTCTTGTAGCAACCGCTGGTGAAAATTTTCTTAAATCGACCGTCCATTGTCATCGGTTAATTACCGATCAGTTAAGCGTCGCCTAACCGGCCGCTTAGCCGTCGCGTGACCAATTCGCTTATCTGACGGCCTTGGTCAATTGCTGCTGCAGAAAAACGATCCAATTTCATCGGAACTGCAATTGGTGTTTCAATTGAAAAAATCCGTCATTAAGTTATTAAAATGATTGGTAGGTAGTTGAAGAATTGTGGCTTCTTAAACAAATTAAAACGGAAGCAGGTAAAGAGGATTTTTTCATCTCGCAAAGTTCCAATTTCCTAAAAAAAATATATTACTCAAAGCTATAACTGAAATAATTTTGCCTGATACTTTTCTGGAGTCAAGTTTTTATTTACAATATACAGGGTGATTCAAAAATCGATTACAAAACTTAAGGGGTGATTCTACATGACAAAATAAGGGTAGAGCTTCATATACATTTTTTTTAAATGTCATTCGTTTTCGACTTACAAGCCGTCAAAGTTCAATTTTTATTTTGGTTTTTGCATATTGCATTTATTTTTTAATCAATCCAGTTGATATTGGTACGCAAATTGAGCTTTGCAGATTCTTAAATTTTAAGACAAAAGTACTTTTTAATACCGCCAAGGCCACTTTACCTAAAACCATAGAGTAAGGAAATTATAAGAGTTATCATGGAATAGCCGATTTAAGGACAGGTCATGCGAAAACTCCCAAGATAATTTTATTCGTTTCTTGTTGAAATACCTCCAGTTAGTCATTTCAGTAAGCTTACGTGTCTCCCCACCGCTGATGTTACACGAGGCGAGGCTTCGACCGACGCATTTAAAGTGTAAACTGGAAAAGTGACAAGCCTGCCGCCAAGACTGCCGCCAAGACTGCCGCAAAAGCGGTACGAAAATTTTAGCATGCCATGGTTTCTCTTATCCGTAGGTATGTTACTTTATGCTAAAACTTAAAATTTATTTACATCGTAACTTTTTATTTTGACAGATATTGCAAAGCTGGGGCGCCATTTTATAAACAATCAAAAACTTAAAGAATAAGGTACTCTTTATTAAAGTCAATAAACCTCACCGTTTAGGCACCAATAGACATCAAAGTTTTCATCAATTTCAATAAAATTACCTACATACATACAGGGTGTCCAGTAACTCAACCGACAAACTTGACTATACGATTCTACAACAAAAAATAAGAAAAAACTTTATATAAACATAGGTCCTAAACGTCTTAGTTTTTGAACTACGGGGTGTTAAATATTAAAAAAGCAAAAGGTTTTTTTTTCAATATTTAACACACCGTAGTTCAAAACTAAGACGTTTAGGACATATGTTAATATGAAGTTTTTTTCTTATTTTCTATTGTAGAATCGCCCCATAAAGTTTGTCGGTTGAGTTACTGGACACCCTGTATGTATGTAAGTAATTTGATTGAAATTAATGAAAACTTTGATGTCTATTGGTGCCTAAACGGTGAGGTTTAGCGACTTTAATAAAGAGTACCTTATTTTTAATTTTCTGATTGTCTATAAAATGGCGACCCTAGCATTGCGATATCTGTCAAAATAAAAAGTTATGATGTAAATAAATTTTAAGTTTTAGGTAAAGTGCCCTCTGGCGGTCTGTCTTAAAATTTTAGAATTTGCAAAGCTTGATTTTTGTGCCAAATATCAACTGGATTGGTTAAAAAATAAATGTAATATGGCGAAAAAACAAAAATTAAAACTAAACTTTGACGGCTTGTAACTCGAAAACAAATGACATTTTGAAAAAAGTTGATATAAAGCTTCACCATTATTTTGTCAAGTAGAATCACCCCTTAACTTTCGTGATCGATTTTTGAATAACCCTGTATAGGTTTACAATAGAAATTTTTATTAACTATGATATAAATCAGGGCGATATCAAGCTGCAAACCTCTGGTCGCAAACTGTCTTTTTACACAAACCAAGTCAAGTCACTACCTAATAGGTGGTATTATTTTAAATGTTAAGTAAATGGAGTTACGGCATTTTGTTACGAACATTTAAGGGCAGATTTTACATCTAAAAATAAAAAAAAACTTAATATAAATATGGATCCAGAAATGGATTGTTTTCAAGATACAGTATGTTAGGTTTTTATTATTATTATTTTCGTTAATAGCATAGTAAAGGTACGCGCACATACGTCGGCATCGGATGGACGGTACGGATCGGAAAAAATAGTAATATTAAATGACACACACGCACATGTGAGTCATGAGTAAACCATGGGTAAATATTAATAGTTAGCGCCTTTTCACCCATGTTATAAAACCACTGGGTTAGAACCCTCCGGTAGGAATCGGCTTAAATTCTTATCAAATAACGCATTTCTGACCTGTATCGCACATTATGAAACGGTAATGGCCGGATTTTAATTTAAGTTGCTATATTCTCTCGGGATTTTTTAAATCCGGTGCAAATCGCTCGCACATAGGTGCACTGCTTCATTTAATTTCATTAAAACCATTTTTTCCGATCCGTACCATCCGTCCGATGCCGATGCGCGTACCTTAAATCGTAAACATCCTTTATTTGATTTTAATAAAATTTTATGATGTATTAAGAGGCTTATTTGGCCCTAAATTGATTAAGTTTGTTTAGTCCAGTGGCATCTCGAGCGGCAAATGAGCGAATAATTATGACCAGAAATATAGGCCAATATCTTCTGTGCAACTTTTTTTTTTATTTAGCAAGTAATAATACAGCTTTTTAGCTTTTGCATTTGTCTTTATTTTACGAAATTAAATCTTCTAAATATTTTACTTATGTTTAGTGGATTTTTTTGCAGTTTTTATAAGCAGTGGGTTTACTCCTATAAAATACAGTGAGATCCTGAATTCCGTCACCCCTTCCAACTTCTGGAGCGGTTGGTATACTTTCACAAATCTTGGAACGATAATTATAATATATGACCAAGGTCTGCGTTTTTAAACATATCAATGAGAGTTTAAATTTCAAGGTGACAGCTGGAGGCCATATTGCAAAAAAATAAAATGAATAAGGATATCCTGTGTTACATTATTTTAAAGTTCCTGACGACTACTTTTATTATATTAGAATATAAAGTTAACACATTTTCCTGCTAAAATCGGTCGGCATTTTTTAAAGCTTGTTTAAAGATCTTTTGATTGGTGATATAATATACAGTGCTTTACCACCAAAATATATAAACATACATTAAATACATCTAACTTAATCACTTTCGGAAATATGACCATCCAAATCAGGTATTCAGGTAATTTTCAGCGTAACATCATTCTGTGGTGAAAACAGTTATTAACATTATATTTTGGGATTACAAGACTCGTCAGAAGCTTCAAAATGTTATGTCACAAGAACTTCATTTTCATTTTTTTCGCAATATGGTGCCCATTTGTCACCTTAACATTTAGAACTCTCATTGATATGTCAAAAACTGCACTACTTGGCCAATGTCAAAAACTGCACTACCCATAAAATATTGTTACAAATTTTATGGAAATATGCCAAACGGATCAGAAGTTAGAAGGGGAGTGACTTTAGCACCACACTGGATAATCTAAATTTAAAAAATAATAATAAATATATAGTTTCAAAATGATAAAAATAGATATTTTATAATACGTGGTATTTTAAAGGCTTTGTTGAAAAAAATTTAAAATAAAATAAATTGTAAGGGTGCTTTTGTAGATAAGCCAACAAGTTTCATTTAGTTTGTACGACTCCCTATTTCTGATGTCTATCGCAATCATTTATTTTAAAATAAATAAAGCAATCAAATATTTAAAAAATAATTATATCCAGTTTTACAATTGCAAGTTCAGCTTAGGATCAGTTGAAATCAACTGGTGGTTGAACCTGCCCATTTAAAATATATGGCTCTCAAGTAAATGCTGTAAAAGTGACAGGAATATATTTTGAAGGGGCAAATTTACCCAACAGTTGATTTCAACTGATCCGAAGCTGTGTAAAACTGGATATAATTTTTTTAATATTTGATTGCTTTATTTATTTTAAAATAAATGATTGCGATGGACATCGGAAAATAGGGAGTCGTACAAACTAAACGAAACTTGTTGGCTTGTCTACAAAAAGCACCCTTTACAATTTATTTTTATTTTAAATTTTATTTTCAACAAAGCTTTTAAAAATACCACGTATTATAAAATATCTTTTTTTTTTGGATTTTGAAACTATATATTTATTATTGTGTGTCCTAAAGTCCGTCACTCCCCTTCTAACGTCTGAACCGTTTGGCATATTTCCATAAAATTTGTAAGGCCCTGTTGTACAAAGCAGGTTTAAACTTAGTTCTACTAAACTAGTGTAGGCCTTTGTTCTTCCGTAAAATCTCAATATTGCTGCAAGTGTCAAGCAATTGAAAGAAATTAAGATTTTACGAAATATTCAAAGGCCTGACCTCAGTTCAGAAGAAGTGAGTTTATACTTACTTTGTATTACTGGGCCTAAAACTGGACAAAGTATCCTATTTTTGTAAATAGCATACTTCTTTAAAACATATTTCAATATTACCTTTTCTGACTAGTAGAAGAAGAAGTAATAAAAATTCAGTTGTGCTTTAGTTAACCATAAAATGCGACTTTAAAATCAATTTTATTTAGTTATTTTATAAATCTAATTAATGTACTATATTCGTTAAAAAATGTGTAGTATTATCCACTAAATATAAATGTCTATGGGTTTCTGTGAATCACGATACACACATTCGATTAATGAATGATTTATTTTGACTTTTATAGTCAGTTTACAACATATCAAGATGAGGTCAAGCTAGAACTATTTCCAATAATGCTTGTTTAGGTGTATATAATGAAAAAGGTTAATGAGCATATGAACATTCTGTTCGCTCTAGAAACTAATAAACCTCGCAATTTTTATGGCAATTATTATGATTATGGTATCTGCTCTTAAATCTACACGTTTTATATGTATACCATTGCACTTTTCCAGCCTATTTATTTTATTAGCACGTCGTATAATAAATAAATAAGTCGGTCATAAATTTAAAGATTAATTAAAATAAATAAATGTCGTCATAAACCAATTTTATAAACATAAGATATAATCGACAGTTGAGGGCACCCTGCTGGACGAAAGGAAAAAACAAATCCAACATTCTTTTACATAAAATATATATTTTTAAAAATAAAATCTAATTTCATACTTCCAATTTGTCCGAGAAAATGCAATACCTCTGTTGCTTTATAGTCCACGAAAAATAGTTACAAGTTCTCTAAAAATATGGTTGTTGGCTTAAACGATTCGGAATGACATCTAAAACAAAAGTATTTTAGAATTTTTTTCTGCAAAAAAAAAATACAATAGCTATTAACAAAAAATTGAGGAAAAATAGCCGTCCCGCTTTTAGCAAGAATCTTAAAAATTATAGGTGATAGCTTAAATATTATTAATGTTTTTAAAAGAGCAGGAAATTATAGTAAAATTTTTTGGATTTCAGGAATTTTATCTTTATAATTTATATTTACCGTTGAAAATAGCCATTCGCGCAGCGCTTTCAGCTTACGCGTCTTCTTATCATTAAGGTAATTAATAAAGGTATGCAAAAATAGTTTAATAGTTTGGTAATTAAATTGTTTTTAAAGTGACATTATTTAATTAACAAATATTTTATAACTTAAAAATAATCTTTTTTAACAAAATAATAAACCTAACAAAAATGTTTGCATAACTTTAGGGATATTTTTCTAATTCTTCTGTCTTACAGCTGCTAACAAGCTTGTCTAACAGCTGACGTCATTATAATGTGAATCGAAAAAATAAAATCGCTTACCGCCAATGACAAATGACATAAAAAATTAATAATAATATAACCTAAAAAATGGCAACTCCGGTTTTAAAACAAAAATGCCGAATATCTTAAATGGCAGGTAAATTAATCCTTCACATGGTTTCCCACACATACTATTGTTATTGTTATTAGTATACATTTAGTCAATTTTGTTTGACTTTTAACCTTAAATTTGGCTATATTTCCCTCCTTGTTTTTTCATCCTGTTAGACAGTGGTTAGACATCTCCTGAAGCCGCTAACAACCGCTGTGAGCTGCTGTAAGACTGACGTCATTGATTTGTCAAAAATGAAAGTGCTGCAAGCAGCTAACAAAGAAAATATCCCTTTTATTAAGTACCTAAATAAGAAAAAGCTCCACAAAGCAAAAAATGTATAGATCAATTATTATTTTAACTTTTATACCGCCTTTTATGACAAGCTAAAGTTAAATTTTTTAAATTATTATTTAATTGCATAAAAAAATATTTAAATCTTATGCTCACTTGTGATGCCAATTTTCTAAAACTTTCGTAAAAACCAAAAACTAGTTAAAAATGATAACAAATTGAAAAATAATAGGTGTTTTTAAATACTAAGAACTTTAGAATGTATTCCTAAAAAAATCGCTACTTTTTAAACAGGGTGATAACGATCTGAGAATCCGAAAACCAAAAATGTACAGGGTGTCCCATTTAAAAATCAAAAGTTCCAGTCATTTCCGGTGAAACCGGAAGTCGTAAAAACCCATCGTATACACCTAAAAATGACTTTTGTTGGTCTAATAACCCCACCAAATTTCATCAGTATCAATAAAGAAATAAAAAAAGGCAGCCGAAAAGTAATCTTGTGGGCACCCGGTATATGAGATGTGGAATTTCTTTCAGGTATTTATTTTATTGTTTTTAATGTTTTGAAACACGCAGATTAGTTGATTTTAATAACCCCTATTTTTTTTTAATTTAATCAAAAACAGTGTAAATGTTGATATTTAAATAAATCACCCCATATTTTAAAAACTTAAATTTAATATGGCATTTCGAATATGAAACGTCATGTAGTGCTGCATTTAGTTTGTTGTTTTGGCATTTTATCATAAAACAACAATGATAGGGTACGATATGGTACAGGATTTACAATAAAAATGGCTTGTATAATTCGAATTTTAAAATATACACTGGGTGCTTCATTTAATTTTTTTATGTCTTTACAAAAACTTAGAAGTGAACCAGATATTTTTATCAAAATTAACATTCGATAATTAAATCTATATACTACTACAATATTTTTTGTTGTCACTCAATTTTATAAAAATACTTTTAAACCTCCTTAAAAAATCAAAAGTTTGTTGAGTATGTGTCTAAAAGTCTAAATACTTTATTTTTAAACTTTTGTTTTAGACCAAAAAAAAAAATGAAAATGTGTCTGAGAAGGAAATCTGGTATTTTTAACTACATAATATGTATGTTTATGCGTGTTCATATAAGATCATAATAATGCATTTGTTATTGACATAAATAAAAATCCTCTTATGTATTTGGATCGTACAATTTACCCAACAATAAATGCAAAACCATCAGTCAATATAACTGTTCTCCTCTGTCAATTTTCTGCAATTTCAATAAAATAAGCTGTCTGTAAACACACCTTCTGGCTTCTCGCAACAAAACAACACTACATTTATCAAAACACAAAATTTTCAAAAATGGGGCTACTATTCGTGATGGCCACGGGGGCTCAGGCCAAGTTGAAGGCGGCAAGCTAGTGAGCACGTGGCTCAAGCGCTAAAAAAGACAAAAAGATGAATAAGACTCTGGGCTAAACATCATAAATCTTGAAAGGCTTTCTTCGTAAGGATATTTGCCTTTAACTATAGGGACTATTTATAAATAAGTTGGTTTTAACACGTTAAACGTTAAAGTTAATTCCGAGTATCTTTAAAACCCTACAGTATAAAATCTGAAAGTTCTTTAGTCAGAGCTTTAGTTAAACATTTTTCATAACTTAATAACAATGTTTTACCTGTGATGATTTACCCTAAATAAAATATTACTTAAAAACAGCTAAAAACAAGTTAAATAGGTTGAGTGTACGTGCACACACAAGGCAGCAGCGGGACTCCGTGCTCTATAAAATTGTACACATCGCTTTCTATTATAGATTTCTATAATTGCACTGTTGGTACTCTGTGTCACAATAGACTAAACATCGAAAATGTTCGTAAAATGTCTATATGTGTACTAATTCTTCTTTGTTTAACTGTGCAAGATGAAAAAGGATACACACACACAGCTATTGCGAGTTAGATTTACAGAATATAATTATTAAGCAGTTAAGTTTTTAATTATTGTTTTTAACACGGAACAAAAAAGAGTTAAGTTTTAATCGATTTTTAATTAATTTTATTCTCTTTTACTCTTGGAGTCAATTTTGAACTCCTTTTATGAAATTAAATTTTTCTGAAGATTAACTTAACCTTTTTTCCGAAATTAGCATCTAGTGCACGAATCGTAGTCGCTCGAATTTCCGTTCCGATTTTAATTTTTAGCGCTTGGATTGCATATGCTTGTTGGAAAAGGAAACGCGATTATGCGTATGACGTCGCGTAGGCAGATGACAGTTTATAACATAACAAAAAAAAAACATTCTGCACTTTTCGTTAGACTGCGGTCGAGACAGCAGCTTTGGTGTCCTGAACGAAACTATTTTTTACTTACTTGTGCAAGTTTTTCCTTATGCTGTGCAGAAATGAACAAACAAAAATATAAACATAACCACACTTATTCAAAAACAAAACATAAAAATGACAACTGGCTTTAACTGCATCACGTTCAGCTTGCTGCTATTCATGCAGCATTCCTGCGTTCTACGGCGTAGAAAGGAGGCGTGGCCATAAACACATGAAGCGCTAGAATGCATATTTTGGAACAAGCTTAAAGCGCTGTCAGTGCTTCAAGTGAATTTCGGAACATGCAGCGTGCTTTGCGAGTCCGAGCGATGCCAGAAAGGCGAAATTCAAACATTCTAAATCAGTGTAAAAACTACAATTCTGCGGTTTTAAGTTGCCACGTTCATACTTACCGCTTGTCCGGGCGAGTTTAAGCGAGTCGGAGCGAAGAAGATCCGGACAGAGCGATGCCGATTCGTTGCGATTTAAAAAAATAATGTTAAAATTTTTAGTTCTATCTACATAAATGGATGTATAACTATGTTACTATTATACGTATCTACCAC
The DNA here is from genome assembly GCA_014170235.1 of Listronotus bonariensis. Classification (NCBI taxonomy): domain Eukaryota; kingdom Metazoa; phylum Arthropoda; class Insecta; order Coleoptera; family Curculionidae; genus Listronotus; species Listronotus bonariensis. The sequence continues at coordinate 181,453 of JACEGR010000632.1, forward strand.
AAGTTCTGTATGCAATTAACCCCTTAATGTAACTGCCAGTTTTTCAGTTAGAGTAATAGCAGGACGAAAATTATTTTTAAATAGTACCAGTAAACACGTTGCGTCCATTTTAAAAATATGCCAAGTTTAGTGTGCTCTATTATTTACAGACAATAATTACGAGCTAGAAAAATAATTGTAACATAGCTAAACAACTCGTCTAAAGCCTGGAGCTTTTTTCGGTTACAACACAAGTGACTGAAAAATAAATAATATAAAAAAATTCTCCTCTTCTCTTTATGTTATTAACCTTTACCAATTTTTATTTTAATATGTCTAATATGGTGAAAGTTATGGCTTGTCTAATAAATTCGTTGATACCCGTTATACTATTGTGCGGAAATATTTCAATTAATGAATTTATTGGTTTATAAAACCAAAATACAAAAATTTAGGGTTAAATTTATTATATATGCGATATTTTCTTCTCCCTCTGTAATAGTAGCAGATCCCCTGGTGCTTGAATCTAAAGGTATCTGATATTTTAAAGCCACATTTTCGGTAAAAATACCGAATAATGAGTTCTAACAGGGTCGCTTGGCAAAATTTAACCTCAAGTATCTTCAATTGGGTATAATATTTCTTGGTAATTCGCTTTCGGCAAGTACATTAACAGGTAAAAAAGACACTAAAAAAATTAACATTCTCATTTATAGATTTTCATTTTAAATTTAATTTTCAACATATTTTTCTTAGAAAAGAGAAAAAAGAACAAAATTATGCCAAGACAGTAGTGTAGTAAGTACTCTCTTTAATATTTTCCTTAATCATAGAGTTGCGCCCGCATATTGAACAAAAGTTCGTACCCAGATACCGTTTAACGTGTCCGCAGAGACTGCAATATATCTCTATACGATAAAAGTAAGAAGTAACCGGATTATAGTGCCGTTAATGTTTTGTTTAAAGATTTGGATCTTAAGGGGATTATCAATTTATTTAATGTGTTTATACAGTGTAGTCCATTAAGTGTGCAACAAATGAAAAACTTTTTAATTTGCGATTTGTCAGAAAAATGTATTCCTTATAAATGTTGGTGCATGGTCCAAAACTATATGTGCAGTAGTTAGTTTTATTAAAAGTTGAAGGATATACAGAGTAGGTTAAAAAAGCAAAAACTGCTTTAGAGTAAAGTACCCTTATTTTAAAAAATTAAACAAAATCTTAAATAAAAAGGTTATTAAAAAATAAAATATATGCCCAAATACTAAGTCATGGCCTCCTATCTAGATTTTTATATATTTTTTGGAAAATTTTGAATTAACCCTGTTTAATACAAATTTTTATTATTCAAATTCAATATATTTTTTAAATAGTTCCATTTTACTGACCTTTTAACAATTTTAATCAAATCGAGGCGAATTTGTAAAATTTAACTTAATTTATATATTTTTATTTAACCGCTAACCACAGGATTCTTGCAAGAATATTTAACAGGGCCCTAGAATTTCACAAACATGCTTTTTAATAAGTCAAAAATAACAAAATAGATAAAAATAATGAGCGTATAAAAATTTCCTATTTACCTTGTCTTTGTAAAATGTTTGTTTAAAATTTGTATGTAGAAGTGTAAAACAGATAACCTAAAATTAAAAAACAAATAAATAAATATTTAAATAGGAAGCTATGACTTGGTATTTGGCATAAATTTTAATCCCAAATAAATTTTATTTTAAACATCGTGTTTTATTTATTAAAATAAAGGAGCTTTACTCTTAAGCAGTTTTTAATCTTTTTGACCTACCCTGTTTACCATTAAACCTTTAATAAAACTAACTACTGCTTATATGGTTTGAGACCAGGCACTAACTTTTATTAAAAAAATATTTTTTTTGAGAAATTGCAAATAAAAAAAAAGTTTTCCATTTATTGCAAACTTAATGGAACATTGTATGTCAGGAGTGCTCAATTATTTGTTATATCTCGAGGTGTATTATCTTAAAAGGGCGTATAAATATAAGAAACATAAAAAACATAGTTTTCGTGACGTAGTAAAAACGAATTATTTATAAAAAATTATACATATTTTTTATGTTGAATTACCTAATACAGGGGTGAACCTTTTATTAGCAACGTGCAATTTTTTTAAAAACATGTTTGGGTAAATCATGGACGTGGCATCAAAAAATTACTTTGTGAATATTGGGAAAATATAAATAAGAAATACCTACTTTGCACATTTGTTTCTTAGGGCAAAATAAATTTTTGTGGTTAGTGACGTGCCAAAAGTATTGTGTCGAGTGCCATTATTGGCAGGAATTGATTTGCCATCTAATACATACATACATACATGCACCTAATACATTATCAATCGACAAATTTGTGTCTAAGTCAATCCTTAAAATTATAAACTGGCATAACCCTAAATCACACAATAAACAAGGGAATCTTTTTTGTTTGAATATTATTTTTAATAATATTTAATTAATATTATTATAAAACAAACTCAACAAGTACTAAATTACATCACATTAAAACTAAGGAATATATATTAATAAATTTTTTTTTCTATGTATCTTGGGTGGTCCAGAGATAGGCAATTAATTGTTTTTTATTGTCAAAAACTAAGCGGGACACAAAAAATGCATTAAAAAAAAGTATTTTTATAGTTTACATAAAATGCCCAAGCTAGAGACGATCATGGTTTTGTCTGAGATATTGCTTAAGATGCCGCTCAAGCCTCCACTGGACCTAATAAATTAAATCAAGCTTAAGCTAAGTTAGTCCTTTCATACTAAAATAATGTTACTAAATTTTATATAAAGGGTCAGAGATATTAAGGATAATAACAAAAAAATAATATTTGTAAAAAACTTTAACACGACGTATCCTAAAAAGAATGTATTTCCGAAACTACTTGTATAAACCTTAAAATTAAAATAGTCTTATATTATTTTTTTACTGCCAGTAAAAACACCCTGTATATGTCTACGACCTAAGACATTTTTTTACAATAGTGACTCTAGCACAGTAGAAGGGAAAATTGGAATTACATTTCTTTTTAATTTTTTATTAGGGAAATTTAATTAGTTAACTTGGAAAAACACAGATACCAAAATCACATCTAGAAATGAACAGTTTTTTTTATTGGACCGACTTTAAAATAAAAAATAACAAAACTCAGAAAAAGGTAAAAAAAAGAAATAAAAAAACAAAAAGAAGTCGGAAATACCATATTATGGGTATTAAAGTAAAAAAATATTTTGTTTCTTTAGTTATTAACATTGAGTAGTCTAGCACATACAAATGTTATTAGTCGACTTTTTTCAATTAATGTTAAATTTGGAAAAAAATTTCGCTTTTTATTATATTTTTTTACTATTAAATCGGTAAACATACTCCTAAAAACCAGACTACAGTAAAAATCACAACCCCGTGTTTAATAATTGGTTTAAAGCAAATTAAAAAAAACTAACTAGAATTAACCATGACCCCCCAATGTGACAGTTTGACATGACCGTTTGTAGCGCTTTCAACCAATCAAATTACACGTGCTAGTCATTTTTACTGTAGTCTCAAAAACACTACCAGTACCTCGTTTATATTCCCTACCTAGAGGCAGCTTTGCCGCAAAAACAACGTACGGCAGAAAGAAATAATAGGTCTTTTATATTCTGACTTGCTTTTTTTTTATGAGACCACCACGCAAGTACACTCTTTTCAATAAAAAAATAATTCTTAAAATCTCGCCACAAACGCCGGAGAAATGGCGTAACAGACACACAAAAAAAAACATAAAGTCGAATTGAGAACCTCCTCATTTTTAAAGTCGGTTAAGAACCTGGGAATATTTTTAACCGTAAAAAAATTTTATTGCAACCCTCTTGTTTACAAGGAAATGACAGCATATTTGAATGTATAAGTGCACAAAAAAAATTGAACCTATGTTCTGTTCTTAAACACTGAAAAAATCGTAAATCCACCATGAATATAACAAGTTGCAGATAATCCATATTCATGTGGTACCAAGCTAATGAACCTTGTCGGTTCAGTAATAATTACCGGACATAATTTACCACATTTATGGCCAACAGGTAATAGAAAATGTCTAAATGTATGTAATGTTTAATTAATTAAAAGTGATAACAATCAATTACCTTATCATGATCACTTATACCGGTTTTTTGTTGTTTTTTTTTGGTTTGATGTAAAAATATACATGTAAACAATAATTAAAATTTGGTATAACCTTATTATAATTACAATTAAGTATTACCTTAATAATAAAAAACTATTATATGAGCCAATATATTACCTATAATGAAAAAGAATTAGTAAAATTTTAAAATTTAATACACTCATCTTATCATGAATTTAATTGAGAACACCGAAATTTCAAGATATCTTTAAATAATCCCTAAAGGAAATTCTTTAGTAGATATAGTCTGGCGTTCTGCACCCAGGGACATTTCTCAAAAACGCTGATTTACAACTCGTAAACTATGACTTTCTGCTTTTTATGCTTGTTACATAAAATAATAAAATATTTATTTTATAATAACACTAATAAAGCCAGACATTGACCATTTTCTGGTGCTCTGTATAATTTCTGAATTACTTTACCATTTATGCCGCTACTCTGTATACGACTAATCTCTAAGATTTTCTTTGCAAGAATTTGTAAAAAAATCTGTTAAGTAGGTTTACTACAATGAAAAAAGTTTGCCAGTTCTAATCCAATAAGCGGTTAAGTTCATCAAAAACAAATACTATTTTGTAATAATTTGTTCATTTATTTTTATAATGTCTTTATATTGAGGAATCTTGGTTCTTTGCCTTTTGAAAAATTAATTGACTGGTAAAAGGTACACCTTTAGGTATCATAACCAGGTAGGAAAATAAAAATAGTAAGGAAAATGTTTTGCCATATAATAAGTTGTTTATGGTTTATTTGTTTTCTGATTGCACGAGACATCTTAAAAAAACTTTTACTTATTTTTTTATTATAAGTCCTTACTTGTCCTTAGCAATTATATTCCCAGTTTATGAGTATGGGTTAAGAATCACTTTGTAGATGACATATACAGGGTGGTAGGGAAATGCTTTAATATATTGAAATGGAGTGACTTCTTGGGTAGTGTAGAGACATACTTAATACTTTTTTTTTGTTAAATAAAAGCATTTTTTGAATTTTGCAAAAATACTTTTTCCACATGTCTGCTACTCCCCTGCTTGAGCTAACCTTTATTATTTAGGATATTTAGTAAACAGCTGTTTTTAAACACTCACATCTTTTCTGCGATGTTGCCGCTATACGTTTAAAACTTTAAAATAACAGTAGTAAAAGTAAAAAATAACCTTGTTTTTGTTCTTAAATAAATTAGTTGTTTACATAAAAAAATGTTTAACGCAATAACTTTTGTCAGTAGCTCATTCAAGTAATATTTATTATTTGGATTTTACGTATACCTTTAGAATAAATATCCTTAATTTTTTCTAAATAGAAACAAAAACGTTTGTTGCTAGACGGTATTTTTCCACCATGATTTAAATTATTAAACACTTTGTAGGAGTAAACTTAATTTTATAAAATCACATAGATAAAACTTGTGTGAATTTCCCACAAAAAGTTCCAAGAAGTTAAAGTTGTTAAACAGCCTATACAAAACTCATAAGAGTCCCAATATATTTTTAGCTCTCTTACTTGTCAAACATCTTATCCAGTTTTTTTATTAGAGTATTACATTTTAAATTCAATCTGCTAAAAATCAAATAAAACCTTAAGAACAACGTAATAATATGTTAAAGAAAAGCTGTCGTTACCGAAACGTTTGGACAAAGATAAGTTAAAATGTTGTCTTTTACAACGTGGCAACATCGGACAGAACACGGGGAATCTCAGCGCCAGCCGCCAGCTGATTGAAGGCACGGATAAAATTTTAGGTTACAAACTATAATTGTGTTAAATATTTAATAATTAATTAGGTTTCTTTTTGTTACCGAAAGAATAAACCTGCAAATAACGTACTTGTTAAGTATTTTTCCGGTAATTTTCGCTATTGGTACATTTGCCGTTTGCAACTAAATTTTTGTGCTAAATTGTTTGTAATTTACCTCTTAGTGCGTGTAGGTACTAAAAACTTGTAATAAGTTTAATGTATTTTTTACCGGTAGATAATGTGATTTTTATTGCGAAAATAATAATATTCACAAAATCAAAATAAAGGATTTAAAGAGATAACTGACAGTGGCGGGTACGTAATTTGACTAATTTTGACTTAGACACTTCAGGATGAAATATTTTAGTAATCATTGGTGGTCTGCCATTTTTGACTATTTTTATTCAATTTATAATTACGTCGGGATCTTAGGATTTAAATATATTAAAATATTTCCGTAACATCCTGTATAAGTTGCCATTAGGTTAAAATCCAATATAAAGTATGAACGCTGTAAATTCAAAACCGCTATGTCATCAACCAGATGTTTACATACAAAAGCACCGACTTATCATGTATTTTTTTACCATAGGTATCGCTTAATTATAGCACAGAATAACTAGCTACCCCAAAATGTAAATATAGGGTTTCTGTAGTCGATGAGATGTGTCTGTGGGGCATTTTGATGCTATCAAAGTATGACGTAGCGGTGTTTAACTAACAGCCTTTGAACTCTACCTAATAATGAGATCATTAAATATTGTACCAACATAATTACTGTCAATTCTTAAATTTTTTATGGTGAGAAAATTCTAGTTTATAAAGTACTTAAAATTGCGCTGGATATTAAAATTGCATTACAACATAAAAGTGTTATGTAAAAAACGTAACAACTTTTTTACCGGAATTGTTCATGTCGTTTCTTTTAAACCTGTTCCCAAATCTCTTTCTCACACTTTGTTGAGGTTTGTATATTGTAATGACTACTCATTATATATAAGGCTTGTAAATTCAAACTAACTAATATCTGGCTTTTCTCCAAAATAAAGATATTTAATAAACATTTTAAGAAAATTAAACCTTTTATACACTATGAAGAACCATTCTGCCCTTGCATAATATAATAAGTTATGAATACTTTAAAAGAAATGGATAAATACAATTTTTAATATAAAATAATTATTTTAATTTAGGTTATATAAAAAATTACTTACTATACAGAGAAAGTTGCAAACCCTTAACAGAGGTTCAAGGGATTTTGTTTGAAAATTTTATTATAATCTAATAAAATAAGTTCTTAGCGAGACTGCCAGATAAGAACTGAGCCTTTGGTCTCGTCTCAAATAAGTGGTAAAATTTACGCCAAAAAATTACTGTTGGTAAGTTTAACACAGGACAAATTGCAGGTAGTACAATAACAGGTATACTAGTTGCAATTTTGACTTAATTGCAAATAATTACATCTTAAGGATCTAATTATTTGATGTCTATCAATTAGGCACGACGACAGGGCGTTGAAGGCGGTACAAATTACCGGTGACCGGACTGAAGGGGAAGGGGGGAAGGGGGGCGTAGAATAAAGAGCGTAAATCGGGTTAAAAACACTGCAAACCAATTCAAATATAGGTTTGTAGTAGGTGAGAACTTTTTGTTTTGCTGATTAACTTTTTTTGGGATTTTTTTTGTATTAAGGGGGCCTGTAACTTTTACTTGTACCAGAGCCGGACAGGGCTCTCGGCAGCCCTGCCATCAATTTGTTTTCCTTAAAAGAAAATGTTGCAGATTTTCATTTATTGCTTTGTTTTGCAAATTCAATAACCTATAAAATAGCAAATATTTGCAATATTAGCTATTTTGTAGCAAAACTAATGTAGACGAAGGCTGTCATACTCAGAATTGCAAATATTTTCCACACTTCTAAAAACCGATCATTTTACTTTGCAAGATTTTTTTATTCTACTTAATTAACAAAAATATCAGTTTATTGGGTTAATTCTGGTTAGTTTGTAGTTTTCAAATAAATTATCAAATTTTTATTATCTCTTAAGATATACAGGATAGGACAAAAAGTATATTATTTTTAAATGTAACACCCTATATATTACACTACTATTATAAAGATCATTTAAAGAGCTTTACAAAAACACCACATTTGATATGTCTATCTTTATTAGTTTTGGATATATTAATTTGGTCCAAGAGTCTAAAATACTGGCGTTGATTATATTTTCAAAGAACTATATCTAAAAACTTTAACGTGAGACCCACACCTAAGTTATACCGGATAGGAGTAACAATTTGGTAAAAAAATAAATTTTTAATTTTGCAAAAAAAAGCTGATTTTATGTATTACCGTCCCCCTCCCAGAAAAATCCAAGTTAAAAAAGAGAATCCTCTTTTTGTATTTTTTCGTAAGTTAAATAAAAATGTATCGACAAATTCTGAATTTAAAAAAATATCAATATTTTTTTAAAACTATAGCCAGTTAAAAGGTTTTCACTTCAGAATTTTTTTATGCTTAATTTTCAGATGCCTTTAATTATCGAAAAAGGGTAGATATTTAAGCAAAATTTAATATTGTTTAACAAAATTTAATCAAATTTATATAAAAAATACAAACAGAGAATTCGCTTTTAAAACTTCGAAAAACTCAAAAATATTTTTTTTCGCAAATTTCAAAACAATTTTTTTTTACTGTTCACTGTTTCTCTTAGGGCCACTAGCATCTGGTATAAATTTAATGTGGTCCCATGTCCCAGATTTTAGATAGGGTCATTTAAAAATATTATGTACGCCAGTGGTCCCATAAGATCGCTGCACTTGCGACGTCAAAAAATTTCACCCACATGGCGAAAATGTCAAAGACCCTTAATATATATATTAACTTGGTTTTGGTATACAACTCTTTTTCTCCCTTTTTTATCCTCACTAGTTTATTCAGGGCGTACCACACAAACAACTTGTGTTGGTCTCAACAAAAAATATATAGTGCAAAATATACATAACAACATTTTTAATGTTTTTATTAAATTAAACTAGACGAGACGTAATTAATAAATTAATTAAGATTTTTTACTTCCAGTTTACAACGCGGACGTGTTTTAGTATTATACTATGTTTAAGATTAATTACTACAGACCTAATTTTTTTAAATATACGTTGTTGTAGTAAGTTAATGAACTCAGTCTAGTTAGTCATAATAACCAGACATAATTTTCTATATTATTGTCCATGAGGTAATAAGAAATATTTAAATGTACATAATAATTAAAACGGACCCTATTTAATTAACCGTTGAAAAGCAGTCATAAAGAATTAAAGTTTTAGTAAGTTAAAGCTATACATAAATAAAAAAACTTAATTTTTAAAACAAAAATATTGATAACCCCCCTATATACCCTATATATTACACTACTATTATAAAGATCATTTAAAGAGCTTTACAAAAACACCACATTTGATATGTCTATCTTTATTAGTTTTGGATATACTAATTTTGTCCAAGAGTACAATACACGAATACACTGGCAAAGATTATATTTTTAAACGACAATATCTAAAAACTTTGACGTAGAACCCACACTAAAGTTATACTGGATATTAGTGGCCTTAAGAGAAGCAATTTGGTAAAAAAATACATTTTCAAAAAAATTGATTTTGTTTATTACCCTTCCCCCCCGAAAAGTCCAAGTTAAAAAAAGAATCCTCCTTTTGTATTTTTTTCGTAAATTAAATAAAAATTTATCGACAAATTCTAGTTTTTGAAAAATATCTAATTTTTTTAAAAACTATACCCGGTTGAAAGGTTTTTACTTTATTTTTTTATGCAAAATTTTCAGATGCCTTTAATTATCGAAAAAAGGTAGATATTTTAGCAAAATTTAAAATTGTTTTACAAAATTAAATTAAATTTACAAAAAAAATACAAACAGAGAAATATCTCAGAGAGGTTCAACTCGACCTCCTCCCCTCCTCCATAAATGCCATCAGTAATTTATAAACGTCCCCTTTATTTTCTGCTTTGTTACATCTAGCCTCGAAATATTTTAAACTATTGATTTAGAGTGCCATTAATGGGACAAAACTTTAAATTTTGGACCAAGTAGTTAGGGAAAAATAAATGTAACTATCTATTTTCCCGTGACTACTTGCTTCAAAATATACCTTTTCATCATATTCGTGGTACTTTAAACTAAAAATTAAAAATTACAAATATCCAGAGGTTAGATATTAAAAATTAGCAAATGTAGTAATTGCACTTAGAGTGATATTCTCTATTCGAAAAAATAAAAATATACGTGGTGTCTCATTTAAAATAAGAAGTTTAGGTCGTTTTCAGCTAAATCCAAAGTTGCAGGAAACTACCAAAGTTTATTTTGATATTTTAAAAAAGGGGCAAGGGTACATTCTTACGGGGCAACTGAACCAATGTCAAAAAACTAAGTATATAAAGTCTGTTAAAGAGATTATTTTTAAGCCCTTTAACATATGGTTTGACTGGAACTTCTTTTCAATTTAAAGTTTTTGACGCTTGTGTTGGTGGGAAAAAGGGATAATCCTCGACAATAAATTTTGACACACATATTATGTCCCCCTACCTAAAAACAAAAATTAAGGTACTTTAAAATTATACAAATGGGTACAAATAACGGAATTATAGGAAGTGACTCGTTTTAATTGAAATATACTGTATATAAACCCTATATCCCATACCTATGCATTTGTATTAAACTCATTTACTACATTAAAAATAATTGTTATAACAGTCCATCCAAACTATTGCCATAATTACCTAGGAAGAAGTTAACTTTAAATATTTTTTCCGAAATGCTTGAATGTACTTAACGTATCCAAGTTGTTATTTTATAGTTAATAACTTTTATTTCCTAAAACTAAGATTATTTTGCACCATAACACTTTAATAACGCCTAATAGTAGCAACATATTGCAGCCGTAAACTCGTACTTTTAGCTGATTGATACAAATGCGTGTAAACTAAGGAGCGTGCCGACTTTTTTGTGTTTTCGAAGAAGCGAATAATATATCAAGTTCTTTAAACAAACGGATTCTGCGGAAAAAATCGTGTTTTAAACCTATAATAAGAGCAAATTGTATGTTTCCTTCTGAGGATTTACCAGGAGCGTAGGTAATGTTTTATGTTATCAAGTAAAAATATCGTTTTTTTGAAAATATTAAACCACTTTTAGGAAATGCAAATTATAAACCTTTTATTTTTTAACAATAAGTTTTAAATTTAAAGGTTATATTTTTTCAAATTGACACCGAACTAGCAATTGGGGCCAGTCAGCCCTATTTTTTTATCTGTTTAACACTCCACAAAAGCTTTATGCCTAAGTACCAGAGTACCGTGGGTGTCGGGTTATTAGATGTTTAACCCTTTTTCCACGCTGTTCCGTCAACGTTATCCAAGCACTGAAACATGCAATTTTTGCATTTCACAGCACCTTTTAGACAACGCGGTAGTGCCACCACGGACGTTATTTTCTAAATAACTACTACCTGGGGTAGGCAGAATACTACACAGTGGTTTGACAAGCCATCTGTGGGGTGACGAGCGATTAAATACCAATGTCCGGGTCCGAGATTCGAACCCGGATCACTGCGGTGAGACGCTGGTACGTTACCGCTGCACTACGCTCGCCACAAATTTTATTTGCAATTAGAAATAAAGAGTAAAATTTCCATATAAGTTTTTAATTTTTCGTGTTTATTACATGATTTTAAAAACCGCTGCATCGACAGAGATGGGTAAACGTGAAAAGAATTGTAGGTTTTAATGCTTAGTTTAAATCACTCTTTGTTTATTTCAAACCAATCATAACTTACTAGATATTTGGAAAAAAATATTTAAAAATGCTTTTTTCCTGTAGCTTAGTTATTACTCGAAATAGAAAAAAGTTAAAATAAGAAACTTAAATTTAATTATCTTTTTAATTAAAAAGTATAATTTGATATTTAGTGTATTAGTCAGTAGTTGGCTGAGCCGTTATTAAAAAGGCATTTTTAATGGGCATTTTAACAATGTATACAAGAGACTTTATATTATACAACAACGTAGATTTGGATATGACTATTTTACAAAATTGTTTTTTTTTGTTTTGAGCCGTTTGGTCCCCAACACTTAAACTGGTTTTATTCACAATGACTTTTATTTTTATCTCATCCATTCCTAATGGGTGTCACGGGCATACGAAAGTTAAAATAATCATTGTAAGGGCTGTCGAGAAAAAATATATATTTTTAGCCTTAGTTTAATTGTTTCGCGGTCAACAAAGAAAACACACAAATTTAAAAATTGTTATGTCCAAAACTCCTGGACAAAAAAACCCGAACAAACCAAATTTTGTTCAAATTCAGTCTTTAATTACTTTTGGATTTTTGACCGAGTTTAATTATCGTTGGGTCAAGTTATAGACCCTTTTATTAAAATTATTATTTTATATCGGGATTGCAAAAAGTTCTGTAGTATAAGGTGTTATACAGGAAAGAGCCAAATGTTGCATTTTAACCCAAATTTTTAAAAAACCCTGTAAAATAATTTATTGTCATAATTTCTTACCAGTGTACTGGATTTAAAGGTTTTCTTAACATTTACTTTTTCTATTTATATCAGTATCTCTATTTTTTTTAAATGGAAATTTGTAAAGAAAATCAGGCAAATTTAATTATGATGGTCGTAATATCACTATATATAATAAAACTAAGTTGATAAAATGTGCGTGCCGATAAAACTTGAAAAGGAGTCCCGATACGATAAAGGGACTTATATAGTGTGATAGCCCTTTATCCCCCTCGAACAAGAAAGTTCCCGTTTTAACCTAAAGGGCGTATTTTTAAAGATATAAGGGCTTTTCCAACCTTTCAACTTGGAAATTAAGTGTAGTGGCGCCATCTGTTGTCGAGTATTTGAACTTCATTCGGTTATAAATGTTTTCAATAATTTTTTTACTTTTTACGTCATAGTTTATTTTTTTATTTCAACTACCACGTAATCTCATATCAACTCCAGCGAAGCCGGGAATCATAGCTAGTACGCTATATTGCGAACATATTGGGAAAACTTAAGATTTAGGTGGTCATATTTTCGAAACCAATAAAGATAACTATGACAAATAAAAGTATATTTTTTTAACTAGTCTACTTGCATTAAATAAAATAGTATTTAAAATGGCAATAACTATTACTAAGGAGATTAAATTGACATGCATTTAAAAAGTAAAAACATGAATTTATTTTTCTACAACAGTTAATAAAATGTATACATTACACAGGCCCACAAAATAAAAAAAGTTGTATGTGCTGGATAACAGACAAAGATTTTCTGACATATTTTTTGCCGCTGAACACGAATCTGAAGTCAGAACTAGAGGTCAAACTGCAAAAGCAAATTGCGAGGCCAAGGGCACTAGCATTTTTTTAAAGGTAGTAGCACCTCATTTTAAAGGTCCTTTGATACTATATTTATCGCTACTTTGTTTTTGAAAATCAGCCCAGCCGTTCCAGACTTACAACCATTTGAAATTTTGCTTAAAGGTTATACGAACAGTGCGGTTTTAATTATGGTGGCTTGTAAGTCTGAAACGGCTGGGATGATTTTTAAAAACAAAGTGGCCTTACATAGAGTATCAAAAGGCTTTTAAAATGATGCTACATTAACCCCTTAAAAAATTCTAGTGCCCCTTGGCCCTCGCAATTCAGTTTTTTGCAGTTTGACCTATAGTTTTGACAGATGCGTCTTCAGAGCCAAAAAAAAATTTAGAAAATCTTTGTCTGTTGCCTGTGCCAGCACATACCACTTTTTTCTTTTGTGGGCCTGTGTTACTAATGTGATTTTTAACCGGAAATATGGCTCATTACCCTCATAAGCTATTTTTAAAACTTTATATGTTTTCGACAACCTCATTTCTAAATGGGACCGTTTATCCAAGGTCATTATTTTTAGGTCAGTTAGGAGTATAAAAATATATAATAGGTACGTAAAATCAACTAATAATAAAATCGGTCAAATTCGATAAAAAAATCGCAATAGGGTATTATATCGCTGACAAATAATATATGTTTTTCAAAAATCGGATTTATTAAATTTATGGTTTGTATTAATATAAATTCACAAGATAGTTGTTCTAAAATTTTTTAGTGATATATTAATAGTTGTAAAAAAAGTATGCAATTCGTACGAAACACTTATTTTCCTTTGGAATGAAAAGTTATACTCGTGGAAAAGTAGTAACATTCCGTATAGTAATATACTATTCTTTAAGTAAAAATATGTGCAACCCTTGCTTCTAATTTACTAAGATAACTTTTTCTTATTTTTGAGTCACTGACTGGGGGACACTTTCTCTGGAGGTACTGAAAGCATTTACCATTTTTATATCCAAAATTTTTAACAAGACCTGGATGTAAAACGCATTCTGGGCTCTCCGTTACTTCTTTGGTAGAGTTACAAATAAAATAATAGAAATAACTCATTAGACACACTTTTTAAACATTTATGAGATAACTGTATACTATTTAGAATTTTTTTCTTGTATACATATTAAATTTAACAAAATGTATGACGTGAATAATAAAAACAATTTAAAGAATTTCCTGTTTAATTTTGTACTTGTGGGTGTTTTAACAATACCTACTTTTTAGGCAGTGACTAATGAAGCCATTTTAAGTGGATCGAGATGTACCTGAGAGTAAATTAATATTCTTCAACTTATGGTTTCTAAAGAGGCATGCATATAAAGATTTTTTTAGGGTGTAACCGTCATTCTTCTTATGTTTTTTTTTTATTTTAACTTTACCTTATTTTTATTTAATCTTAAGAGATTTATTTTTATTAGTTTAAATTATTATTACAGTTATTCCTTTATGACCACAATCGGTGAATTCAGCATATAATGATACCTAGTTTTTATACAAGGTGTTTTCAAATTGCGCTAAAAAAATACACCCTGCCCCTTAAAAACAAACCATACTCATTATAGTCCCACTATAGTATAGGTTGGAGTAAGTTTCTCAGCTTTTCAGCGCTATAATTATTAAACATTAAATAAAATGTAGACCAAAAGTTGAGAACTGACTTTATCATTTTTAAATATTATAAATAGAAATAAAATTCCCCGACTATGAATCAATATAAATATGGCATGATGGTAGCGCAACGAAAACGTTAAGTCTTAATAATATTTAATTAAAAACTCATTTGAAGGTAGCCGAAGCATCTTGGCTGCTGCTTTAAAATTATGGTCATATGATAATGCTTTATTATTTTGATAGCAGCCTTATGGTAAAGGAGTATACAAGTAATGCAGACCGTATATGTATTGCGAATAATAATAGCAATATTAAGATCAAAGATAATAATCCTAAAAACAAACAGAACTTTTTATTAAAACGTAAAATGCACTACTTCATCAGTAGGATTTATTATATATATTCACCGTTAATAAAATTTAAAAACATACAAATAGGGTATTATAATTTACTTAAACTACTTTTTAGAAATAATTTCCGTCACGTGACCTAGTACCAAGGGGCACTATTTACTGCTCTCTTGATACTTGGCCACGTTACAGAAAATATTTGTATGTAAAAACGTAGCTTTTAAAACGAGGTGCTACAATACATGTCTCACTTTTCTATTTGAAAAAAAAAGAAAGTTTTTAGGCCCGCGATTGAAATAATTTTTTTGCCAAAAAGTAGTAGTTTAAGTAACACCCATTAACCCAAATTTCACTCAAACTCTATATCTTGTCCCATTCAAAAGAAAGGGGGAAAGAGGACTTTTAATATCATTTCTTCATGTTTTTTAAAAGGGGTTTTTAAATAAACAGAGGAAAAAAAATAAGAGAAAACCCGTTTTTTTCTGAAAAAGTAAAAATTTTTTTTACTATTTTTTGAATTTCTATTTCTCTGCCTATATTTATATAAATATTTAAAAAAATTACCAACCACAATCTGGGGTATTGATCAGATAAACAATAAAACCGTTTGGCCTAGCGTTCCCAAAAAATTTTTTGATAGAAATTTTAAGTGCCCAACGTATTTGCCATTTGTCTAATTAATACCCGAGATTGATAAGAATATTGGTGCGATCTGGTAGCAAGGACTTACCAAATTATATTTTAGCGTTAAGTACAATAAAACAGTTTAATTTTTTTAACACATTTATTTTAAAGTTTTTAGTTTTCTTGTTAGTCTCTCTTGAGTTTATTTAATGCCCCACTATAAACCAACGATTTTATATTTAATTAGTTAAGGAAAATATATAGTTCGCCGTTTTGTGGCCGAGCTGCTGCTATCTTACATTTTATTTTTTTTATAGTGAGCCCTATTCTACCAATCAAGCCCTTGCATTAATAATCATATTGAGGGAGTTTCGGAAAAAAATATGTTATTAGCCATTTTGTAGCTGCGGCCATTTTAAATTTAATTTTTTTCATAGTGGGCTATATTCTACGAATCAGGTCCTTAAATTTAATACACATATTAAAGTACTTGTGGAAAAAAATATGTAATCCGCCATTTTAAGGCGGCGCTGTGTCCATCTTAAATTTTAATTTTTTTATAGTAAGCTCTGATAAGTATATTCAAAAATATCTTATTAATGACGTCACGATCTTCTAAAAATGTCTTATACATGTTAACTCTATCTCGACTCATAAAGAAATTTTATTATTGACAGCTATCAAATTTTGACATTTTGACTATACGCCCATATAATATTTCATATCATTCACCAATTGTACCTAAAATAACATATATACAATTTTGGCTTGCTACTATAACGTAGTTTACCTAATTTTTAAATAACATTCAGGAAGTTTGGCCGAAATACTGGCTCACGAAAAGTGTCTGGCAAGAGTGAGTTTTAATTGTACATAATATTCTCAAGAACATATTTAAAAACAAACGTTGCTACTTTAAAGTAGGTAAGTACGTTTTTATGCACATGTACTTTGTGTACCTAAAAAACGGCCGCGCTTTAAAGGTACTGGGTACGCATACATCTTAACAACACATTATACTAATAATCCTCAAAATTTCAGCTTTGCTAAAATGACGTAGGTCTGGTGCAGTGCCGTATTATCCATTAGGCCGACTAGGCTACAGCCTAGGGCGCCATGAAAAAATAGGCGTCAGACAGGGGAGTAATAGGCGGCAGAAAGAGAAATTTCTAAAAAGTTTAGCTCGGGTGAGGATTGAAACTAATTTTTAATTTTTCTGTGGGGATATAAAATAAAATAGACGCGAAAAGGAGAGAATGCCTTTTTTGACTGAAATGGAGGTAAGGACCTTTATTTTTTTTTGCTCTTCAAAAATTTTTTTAGTAGGAAAATAGGAAAATAGGCGCTCCGAGAATTCTAGCCTAGGGCGCCTTATACCCTTAATACGGCCCTGGTCTGGTGGCTCTGGGATCTTACTCTAATAGCTATAGTCATATTGAGGTTGTAGGAAAGATGTTATTCGCCATTTGGTACCGGCGGCCATCTTAAATTTACAATCATATTGTCATTAAGATTAAAAGTGTGTATCAAATTTCAGATCGATCGGTCGTCAAAGAGGTCAAATTCCAATTACTAGGTTTGACCCAAAAACTAATAACAAATAACAAATAAACAGGTCAAGCTTAGAAAAACGTTTAAAAAATAACACACAACTGTAAGAAACTGTGTAAAAAGTTCATTCTGCAAAAGGAGATGGCGTCAACGCTTATTTATTTTTAAAATCGCATAAAATCAATCACTTGTTTTTTTATGAAACAAAAGAAAGAAATGCACAAGAAACGCATGTCAAGACTACCATATAAAAATATAAATAATTAAAGATGCTTAAAAAAGGTATTTAAAGCAAACTAGATGTCCTTCTGTCGCTTTTTAACAACACTCATAAATATTAGTTTGTTGCAGGTTTTACTTTAGATTCATGGAAGCAAAATACTTTTATGGTATGAGGAAATCATAGAACAGCTTAACTGATGTAAACTTAATTATCGTTTTTGTTTTATAGAAAATGTTCTCGTCTTTGTTTTTCTTTATGGATTTATTGCGGAATTTATATTATTAATTTGTTGTGTTTTACTATGAATTTTCTTAATTTTATCAAGTGACAAGTTATAGAGTTACAGCCCGCTTACCTACTTTTATTTTTTGTACAAAACTTTTTTAAAATTTCTGATTGTTGTGTTAATTATGTAGTTTATAAATCAGTTAGAAAATTGTCACTCTTCTTTCTTAATATATACAGGGTACGACAAGTATTTTTAGAAAAAGAAACACCCCGTATATTATATCAACAAAAATAGATCTCTTAAGTCGCTTTTAAAAATACCACATTTAATAAATCTATCTTTGTTGCTTCTAAAAATATGGACATCGAAATCTAAAGAATAAGTTTAAATATTAATTAGGGATATCACGGCAATAATTTCTAATAATTTTTTATTTCCTTATTTCCAAAACCATTAAAGATAGATATATTAAATATAATATTTTTGTAAGGCTCTTTTAATTACACACCCAGCTAAAATTATCGCATATGCTCGATTTTCTCCATAAGCTTCAATACAAAAATGCTGTAATTTAAATGGTCATATCTTTTTAATAATAAGGTTATCTTATGTTTTATTTGTTTTCTGGGAGATTAAAATTAAACAAAATAATATTTGTCTTCTCCAGAATAAAATTAAAAAGTTTATTTAACATTTTAAGAAAATTAAAACTTTTACACATTATGAAGAACTATTCTGCTCTTACACAATATAATAAAAGTTATTATTACTTTAAAAGAAATAAAATAATGAAATATTCAATATTAAGTTACTTACAATACAAAGGTTTTAATCTATAAACAAAGGTTCATTGGCACTCGGTTGAAATCATTTTAATGCAATAAAATAAAATCTTAACAAGACGCCACATGAGAACTGGGCCAATGGTTGCGTCTCTGCCGAAATTTTGAACAGGAGCGAAAGGTTTTTGCAGTTAATTCTATTTCTATTTCTATTTTTTTCTTGGTTTTGGTCCCTTCAGGTCCAATCCACCACTCTCCCCTTCCGGTCAATGCTTTCCAGGGCTTCGTCGGCGGAAAATCTGGATAATCGAGCTCGTAGCTCCCAAAAATTCCAAAAAGAAAACAAATAATTCAATGTTCGATGCAATGCATAAATTGTCGACTGTCAAACCAAGATCTGCTACTGGTGTTACGTATAACCTTCACTTTCACTTCTGACAGTTCCCATGGCACGCCCATCTATTTCCCGCCATTTGAGAAATACCTCGTGTTCATCACCAAACAGGATACCATCAGCTTATAGGAATCTTCACTCACAGCGCTTAGATCCAGAAGAAAGATGCCGTCAATTTAGCGTGAATCTTTCCTTGATCCCCGAAGGTAAAAAACGTTTATACGACACCTGTAGCCGCCACTCCGGGAAGAACTTTGTAGTCCTCTACGCACGTCCGCACTGTTCGGAGGTCAAACAAAGAGCCTTTTTGCAGTTAAGCCTAATAATTCAAATTATAAACAGAGGTTAATTAATTTTTTGATAGTTGCTATGATTTGTTTATTTCTCATGAGTCACTATGAAGATATTATAACCTTTATGCAGCAGTACTTTAGCTTATTCAAGTTTCAGTCATGGCTCTGTTAAGTTCGTCATACGTCGTATTAGTAGCCTTAGTGCAAAATGTTTTTTACATTTATGCACCTTATAATGCTCCAGCCGCTTCGATAAGAATTTGACAGATGACATTTATGGTTTGACAGATAGTAGGGACCACGCCCTAAATAACGCGTTGCGCAAGATTCCTAAATATTTAATGACGTCAGAGATCTTGAGATAATAAGCTCCACCGGTGGACGGTGGTCCGGTGGTCCCTCAATGCCTCATCTCTCCCTACGTACATGCTTAAATTTTAAATTAAAGAATAACCAAACAATCCTAAAGTAAATTGGCAAAGCATTAAGGTAGGTGCGGATAATAAGGCCTAGGTCAGAGGAATTTAAATAAACTAAAAAACTGTACAGGGTGGTTTTTTTTTGGTTGATATTATAGGGTACAGGCTAAACGGTGAGAGATACAAAAAAACTAAGGTACGTGTCCCGTACTCTTTTTAGTATTTAGTTTAATGGAGCAAAAAGATCCACACTACTCCATAAATTACGTGAGCTGATGGTTTCAAAATTTAAACCCCTCTCTCTCCTTGGTGATATTTGGTGAGATTTTCTCAACGTCCCCCCCGCAAAATCTCATGTGAGATTTAGTGGAATGCAAAACTATCAATTTCTTAAACCGAAATTAATTTTGCAACCAAAAAATTTTTAAGACCAAAAAAAGGTCCTCCTCTACCCAAAAAGAAGAAGTAAGAAAAACTAACACTGCAATACAATGTTTTCTTCTTTTTACCTACACGAATATTACGTGAGATTTTTAAAAGCCCCTTCCCCCATCGTGAGATTTGGTGAGATTTTCCTCGACCCCCCTAAATTGTCTCATATAATTTATGGACGCCCCCTAACTTGATTGGTCTAAAAGATAAAGGGTGATTCCTAAAATTCGTCGATTTTTATTATGTCTTATTACTCGGACATTTATGGAGGTAGAAAGAAACTTCAAATGCAAAAGTTTTATAGCTTTTTACATAGAATCCAGTGAATACCCAAAATAAGTATATATTTCCTAATTTTTAAGATATAACCCAAACTTCCATTTTTTAAATGGGACACTTTGTATCTTAGTATCTCAAAAAATTGCATTTTTTCTTGCAATTACAACAATATACAACACTTTATATTTTGCATTATTTTAAACGGCGAAACTAACAAAAAAAATAGTTGGCCATGGATTGAATCAATAACAATTTATTTTTAAAGGGAATGTATATAAAAAACAAAAAACCCAATTTAACAAAAATACTAAAACATTCATTAACGAAAACAATAATAGCCACAGAAAATAATTTAATTTATAATAGCAACTAAACGATTATCTCAAGTACTTGATAATTTTTTGGGCTGGTTTTTAATCACAAAATGTGCTGAAATGCTTTCCATTCTGTTCGATGCATTTTTGGACTCTGCTTGTAGTCGAACTAGTGGCGATATACATGTATTAGATTTTTAGAAGTGTTAAAAAGGTTTATTATACTGGTTAAGCAAATAAATATTGGGATATCGGCCAATAAAGAAACAACAAAGAATGTATCTAACTCATCCAGTCTGAAGTCTTAACATGCGGGTATTCAGGTTAGACTATCATTTTTCCTCACATTGCCCATGTGTTAAGTTATTTAGCTGATCCGGTACAGGGTGTTTAATTTAAAAAACAACTTTTAACTTTTGTGACTAACCCGCTATACCTATATCAAAATAATATTTTTTATATTATTATACAGGGTGTTTCCTAACTAGGGTATAAAACAAAGGAGGTCTATTTCTTATGTCTCTTTATAAAAAAAAATTATGAGCATATATCCAGACATGTTTCATTTCTGGAGTACAGGGTGTTAAAGTTGTTAAAAAAAAACGATATTTTTAAATATCTTAAAAACGCTTTAACAGATTTGGATGAAATTTGGTACACCTATAAAATGTAATAAGGTGCTTGTAAATCTCTACCCAAATTAATATTTTTGGGTCCAGTGGCGTCTCAGTGGGCACCACAGCAAATAACTTTTAATAAAGATTTTATATTTTTCTCCGATTAAGCAGTTAGAAATGCAACTTTTTGTTTTTTTTTATCTCGTTTTGTTTTCGAAAACAAAAAATTAAAGCCACTTTGGGTAATACTAAAAAGTATCTTTAAATGCACGAATACTCCTTTAATATAGGGCAAATTTTGGTTTATTTTAAATTTTTTACTATGTTGACTCTGGGTACTTTTTAAAACAAATTAAAGTGGTTATTTTGTTTTCGAAAAAGAAGCTAGATTAAAAAAATAAGAAGACTAAAAAGTTGAATTTTTTAAATTGCTTAATCGCAAAAAAAAACTTTGTAAAAATTCAGTGTCGTACTATTTTCTCAATATTATTGACAGTGATGTCCACTGAGATGGTATTGAACCCAATAATTGTAATCTAGGTAGAGATTAACAAGTGCCATATTACATTAATTAAAAACTCGTCTAAATCGGCTAAAGGGTTTTAAGACACCTAAAAACTCTCGTTTTTTGTAACTTTTGCGCTCTGTATCTCACAGATAAATAAAATTCGGGCCTATGTTTATAAGAACCGTTTTTTTATAAAAATACATAAGAAATTATTCCCTTAAGTTTCGTACCGTAGTTAGGAAATATCCTGTAGGTATACAGGTCATCCAAATTAGGTGTCCGTTATGGGTAACTTCGTTATTATTTGAAATACGAAAAAGTTTAAATTAGCAAACTAGTAGCATTTTATAGTCCCCTTAAGACCAAAGATTAGAAAAAACAATTAACAATCGGGTTTTTAAGTTATACAGCAAAATACCCTTTTTAAAATGGAACACCCTGTATATTTTATCACCATTAAAAAGATCTTTTAAAGTCCTTGAAAAAAGTCCACATCTGATATATCCAATTTTTCATGGTTTTGAAAATATAGCCATCCTCAGAAACTTTATAGTACACTGGCATTTTTAAATAAATCACCCTGTATATTACATTACCAATAAATAGATATTTAAAAGAGCTTTCAGAAAATACCACATTTGATATGTATATTTCTTATAGTTTTGGAAACATGGCCATTCAAATCTAAAAATTACACACACATATTTATTACAGCTTTAAGCTGTAAGCAATAAGTTTTAGTGTAAGAATAAAACAGGGAAATTATCTTTCAGATTTAAATGGCTATATTTCGAAAACTAAAAAGATAGGCACATCAAATTATGTATGGTATTTTCTTAAAGCTCTTTAAAATGCCTTTTAATGATGATATAATATACAGGGTGTTTTATATAAAAGTCCAGTTTACTATTAAACTCCTGAGGATGGCCATATTTCTGAAACTATGACTTTTTTAAAAGGATTTTGAAAGAACTTACCAATGGTGATAAAATATACTGGGTGTTCCATTTAAAAAAGGGGTGTTTCGCTGTATAACTCAGCAACCCGATTGTCAATTGTTTTTTCTAATCTTTAGTCTTAAAGAGCGTGGAAAAAGCTACTAGTTTGCTAATTTAAACTGTTTCATATTTTGAGTAATAACGAAGTTACAAATGACAGACACTTAATTTGAATGACCCTGTATAGTTTATGCTTGCTTTGTACAATTTCTACAAAAAAGGAATTACCTAAATGTTATGGATAACGAGTAAACGAGTTTTTTATCTTACTTACCCTGTACATAGTTTATTTTTAATACTCATTTATAACTGGGTCCTTCCTCCGGACATACACTATCAGGATTAGTATAATTTAGATCCATCTGTAATCCTTTTATTATTAATTTTATCAGCGTAAAGTCTTCTTAATACCACCATTCTTAAACTCTTCTTTCATTCGTTTCATTCAAAACTGAATTATTTAAGAGTAGTTCATAAAATCCGGTAAATTACGCATCTTTAATACAATGAAAGTACATGGCCAGTCCTGCGTAAAGAATTATTAAATTAAAAGGTATTTTATCTGTCCTAAACTCAATAGGCGTCAATACTTCACCAATTGTAGAGCGATTTTAAAAATTAATATTTTTATTCTAAAGAGTGTGTAATACCGCGTGGGATCCTGGGAAAATTGAAAGAAAAAAAACTCAAATTTTAAAAGCATATACATAAACATGGAGTATGATTTTAATGATACAATTTATTTTTTTAAATTTTGTCAATTTGACCAAGCACTTGTAACTTGCTTAATATTAGAGATATCTATCTATCTTTCTTAAATAAAACGTCTTATATATTTTATTACTAATTAAAAAGACATACAAACATTAAAAATTTATCACATTTTAAATGATTTTTTATAACAGTTTCGGAAAAATGAGCTTTCAAATCTTAGTGCGTATATTTGCTATTTTTTAGATTTAGATGGTTCTCGTTTAAAAACTGAAAGAGATAAACATATTAAATGTGATATTTTGGTTAACCCTTTTAAGATATTTTACAAACGATATCATAATATACATGCTGTTTCATTAAAAAATCCTGATAACGGCCCTAATTCCGAAATTATTAAAAATTGATATATTAATGCACTGAATTGTATCCGCAGTTGGTTTCTTGTGAAATTTTTTTAAATATTAATACTAAATAGAAAAAATTGCTTTTTAATGTTTCAAAAATTAATTTTTAAAACATTAAAAAGCAATTTTTCTATTTAGTATTGATATATTAATGGGCTAGGTCGAAAGCCGTTTGTACTGTTATGTATTTATTGGTACAATAAATTACATTAAGTAAGTAAGTAAGTAAATATATTAAATAAATTATTTTTTATAGGTTTTAAGGAGACCTTTTGAATGATGATAAAGTATAATTATTTAAAGAAATCTAACTTTGTGCAATACCCTCAAAATAAAAGTAAAAAGAAAATAGTTACGCCACTAAATTATACGTAAAAATCCTAAACATTTTTTTGCATTGTTTTTTATATCTCTAAGATCAAACCAGTTACAAGTGCCTGGTCAATTTGCCCAAATTTGAAAAACACTCTGTTTCCAAAACAAATTATAATTTACTTACACAACTAAATTAAAAAAAAATCCAAATCGATATTGTAAAATCAAATTTGTTTAATCTCTTTTGGTTTTTGTTTTACCCTGCAACGCCACACTGTAAGTTTACCCATTAAATCATTTTAATAACAAAACCATAAAAAAAATAAAAATTCATAAAAAATTAAGCAACTAAAAAACATAAAACTTTTTAAAATCAAAGTAAATAAATAAATAAAAGTTTAAAAAATTAAATCTGTAATAGCAGATGTGCATATAAAAAAAGGGCTTTTTATATTTTAAAAACCTTTTTTTATTTATAATTTTAGCGGTTTAAGTAAGATTTATTTTTTTGTTGTGTAATTGTTTGGTTGTAAAAATATAACATACTTTATTACGGGCTCAGTGATGCCGTTAAATATTTTTTATTTTGTTGATTTTCAATATTATTTATTATTATTTTTACTTTTAAAAAATATGTATTTTATTATTTTATTTTTTATTCTTTCTTTCATTTAACTAACCTATGCCTTTGCAGTAATTTTTTAAATGTTTTTGTGATAATTTTAAATCCTATATAAAAACTGATTTTTTTCTGCTACCTTTTATTAAATTGCCATTGGTATATACTTTTTAATTTATTAATGGCGCTAAACCATCATTTGCCTACCCATATGGTGTTTTGGTTGATTTACTTTAGACCCGGCCGTAGTTCTACTGACAGTGTACGTGTTTCCGGTGACTTCAGTCTGAAAACTTAACATTCCCATCGTCAGCCACTGACAAAGCATTACAAAAAAAAACTCAATAAAAATTATAAAAACCAAACGGATATGGTTCATTACCAGCCAATATTAAGCAGTTCGCTTTAAATATGGGTAGTTTATTGATATCCGCTTGTTTAATTTTGTCTGTAACATGTAGATTCGTTAAAATTATATTTTTTTCCTTGCAATGGTAACTTATAATAATATTGGGCTGCAAATGGGTATATTATCCCGGGATTCCGCCCCTTTTAGAGTACCGAAATCTTCGGGATTAAATTAGATCACTTAAATATCGGGATTATCAGGATCAATAAATTTTTTTTAAATAATATTGAATGAAACCAAACGCACCTAGTTTTTTGGCAATTTATTATTATTAGCAACACTTAGCATCACGCAAGTGATTAAAATATTGTACTGAGATATATTTTTTAAAGTATATTTTGGATATTTTATTATTTATAGGGTTTGTTATTATTAAGTTAATTGTATTGTATTACAAATTAGAAATGTTTTAATGCTATCAATTAAAGGTTATAAGAGGGTATGTCCATGTTACAGGAAAATTTTTTTTTTTTTTTTGAAGGTACCTAATCAAGACGACTGTAAAACATATGTCTTTATTAAAAGAAAGTTTGGACCACGTTTTTTGATATTTTAATAGGTTTGTTTTTCTTTTTTTTTTAAAGACAACTTTTTTTGTTCAGATTTTATTTCTATTTCTAAAAACTTTAAAAAATAAAAATTTATTTTTTTATCTTTGGACAATCCACGAAGGCTGAAAGCCTAAATACTAACAGTACCGTGGGTGTCTTAAGCAGGAGTAAGAGGAAGTTTGTTAACACGGGACTTAAAAACTTGAAGATTTGGGGGAGGAAGGAAGAGACCTCCGCTGGCAGTAGATTCCACAGTCCAGAAACTCTAGGAATAAAAGAACGAAAGAAATGGGAAGTTCGAGGCCTGTCCAATTGAACCGTATAGGGATGCATACGCGCGGCACCACGACTTTTTTTGTTGGGAGCTGCAAGAGGAGGGACTATACGGGATAATTCGTCGGAGCAGAAGCCGTAAAGTGTCTATAGAAGAGCGATAGATCTCCCACAGCTCGACGATAGGCAAGAGAAGGAAGTCTTTGAGTAAGTAAAGGATCTTTAATAAGACAAACAGCCCTTCTTTGAATGGCATCAAGAATGCTGAGGGTTGTAGGGGATGCCATTCCCCAGACAGGAGAACAATATTCCAGAGAGGGTCGAATTTGGGACACATACAAAGTGTATAAATTGAAAGGAGAAAAATACCTTTTGGCTCGGAAAAGAAATTCAAGCTTTTTTGAAGCCACGGTGGCTATAGATACAATGTGTTTATGCCAGTTAAGGTTATTCTTAAATGTGACGCCCACAAGGTTAAATGTGTCCCCGCTCTGCAAAACCTGGCCGCTCATAAGCAAAGAATGAGTGTTTGATGATTCTTTTCGCGACATGGAACATGATTGTGTTTTGGATGCATTAAATTGAACGAGATTTTTGGCGCCCCAATCCAATATCAAATTGAGATCCTGTGAAAGAGATATCTGGATCGCCCTGCGTTTGCTTTCCAAGTCGGGTTGAGAGATTGGTTTAGATACCTGAAAAGTGAATATATTTGCATTTTTTGTACTCAATCCTCAAATTCTGGGATCCTGGGCTTGTCAGTGCCCAGTCCCGAAATCCCGGGATTGGAAAAAGGTTTGAGATTATATCTTTTAGCCGCAAAGCTTTTTTATAGGTATCAAAGTTTAAGTAGGTTCCTGTTTTCTAGAATACCAGTCAACGCTGGACTTAATTATACTAAATGTTTTTATTTTTAATATTACGAAAAAGGTTATTTTTTATAAACATTTTTGCTTTGTCGAAAATGCTTAAAGCCCTAATAAAAAAACCTTGTAATATATGTGGTTAAAAATTACGAAAACAGTATTTTATAGAATGAAAAGAATTTGGAAAATATATTTTTGAAACTACTTACCTAAAAACATTGAAATGTAGTAAAAAGTCTTTTACCTTTTTTTCCTATTACGTAGGTATAATTACTTAGAAAATTTAAGTGGTAACTAAAA
Organism: Listronotus bonariensis; assembly: GCA_014170235.1. Lineage (NCBI taxonomy): Eukaryota > Metazoa > Arthropoda > Insecta > Coleoptera > Curculionidae > Listronotus > Listronotus bonariensis. Next base: position 208,880 of record JACEGR010000632.1, read on the forward strand.
TAAATATTTTTTTCCAATAAATAATTTATTTTACTTTTTTAAGCAAATCTTAAAAAATTAAACTTTCTTATTTAATTAAGTAGTTTAAAAAATATTTATAACCATTTTTTTTTATTTGCAAAAATTATTTTGTTGTAATTTTCTTATCTCGGAGCCCGGGGTATTCCATTTTCTTTTGGAGACTCCGACCACCGAACAACCAACCATAGTAGCCGAATTCATACAGGGTATTTTTTATTTATTTTCACAGTCATTGATGAGCCATATGCCCAAAGAACTTTACCTTTTTATTAATGTATTTATATCAAGGCTCAAGAACCATTCACTTTTATATTATATCGCAGTTTGGGTGAAAAATACTGCTTTCAATATGATTTTTATCATATTTTTCAGTCACTGCTGTACGCCACCTACCTGGTTTTGGCAAAACTACTCATCCGAATTCTGCAAACCCGCAGACTGATGGGCGGCCAGTTTCCAAATAGTTTGTTGGCATAACAGTATGGTGCATTTTTAACTTTCGCCATATACAACTAGATGGCGCACTTTTTACCTACCACCTTTAACCTCTCGATGCTATGGCTGGTTGTTTTTGAATTTCTTGGTGAGATGGCGCCACTGTCTGTATTTATTAGTTCTGAACGACAGAAAGAATATTTACAGTCAGTCGCGGCTTCATCAAGGCGTCTAGCGACCTGAAGCGGTTTGATAAGTCTTAACGAAGTCGAAACACGTGTCACCGTCTTGGTCGGGCCCGGGGTATTCCATTTTCTTTTGGAGACTCCGTAATTTTTAAACAACCAACCATAGTAGCCGAATTCTTACAGGGTATTTTTTATTTATTTTCACAGTCATTGATGAGCCATATGCCCAAAGAACTTTACCTTTTTATTAATGTATTTATATCAAGGCTCAAGAACCATTCACTTTTATATTATATCGCAGTTTGGGTGAAAAATACTGCTTTCAATATGATTTTTATCATATTTTTAGTCACTGCTGTACGCCACCTACCTGGTTTTGGCAAAACTACTCATCCGAATTCTGCAAACCCGCAGACTGATGGGCGGCCAGTTTCCAAATGGTTTGTTGGCATAACAGTATGGTGCATTCTTAACTTTCGCCATATACAACTAGATGGCGCACTTTTTACCTACCACCTTTAACCTCTCGATGCTATGGCTGGTTGTTTTTGAATTTCTTGGTGAGATGGCGCCACTGTCTGTATTTATTAGTTCTGAACGACAGAAAGAATATTTACAGTCAGTCGCGGCTTCATCAAGGCGTCTAGCGACCTGAAGCGGTTTGATAAGTCTTAACGAAGACGAAACACGTGTCACCGTCTTGGTCGGGCCCGGGGTATTCCATTTTCTTTTGGAGACTCCGTAATTTTTAAACAACCAACCATAGTAGCCGAATTCTTACAGGGTATTTTTGATTTATTGTCACAGTCATTGATGAGCCATATGCCCAAAGAACTTTACCTTTTTATTAATGTATTTATATCAAGGCTCAAGAACCATTCACTTTTATATATATATATATATATATATATATATATATATATATATATATATATATATATATATATATATATACTAACCAGAACCATAAACAATTGGACAAAAGTTTATAATACGCTTATTTAATTCGGTTGTTTGAAAAATATGTTATTTTAATATTTTTTATTAATTTTTTGGAGTAATTTTTTTCACTTTTAAACTACTATTAAGAGTCACATTTTTTTAAATATTAAAGATAAAAAAAAATTGCTGCTATACAATAATACATTTACATGTTTTCGTCAAGTAGGAAGTGCAGTGAATAGTGAATGTGTTGTAAATTGTTAAATTTTCTTTTGAAAAATGCAACCATTCCATCAGTATTTCCTATGACGTTGTTACGTTCAACTATCGTCAGTAAACCGACTTTGCAGACAACCGATTTTTTCCTTTGTTGTTATATAATTTAAGAACTTTGTGATTTCGCAAAAATATTTAAATAATTTACGCTGTTTAACGATAAAGTATATCATATCATTTTAGTAGCAATTATAGAATTACATAAAGGTGTTGGTTATCGAGTTTTATGCAATATTTAACAAATAGTTTATTATGCGACACATACAAATTATTATTTATTATTACCCTGACTTGCCATGGTTCTTAAGCTATACTGGTACCACATAAACGGCAATGAAATGATATTTATTGCTAAGATTTTTAGAATAACAACGATTTAAATTCAAAACACTTGTTGCAAATCCTAAGTTATAATGTTATGATTTTACAGATTTCGTTTATCTTGCCCATAAAATCATCTAGAATATAGATGTCTTGAAGCAGTTTGCTCCTATTTTAGAATTCTGAAAAAATTTTCAGAATTCTTGACCCACAATAAATACACATTCAAATAATTATACAATTTACATTTTGTTTTTAAATATCGGACATACACTGAATTAATTACCTGTTAAAGTAATTAATCATCAGTTCTTAATTTGTATTGACAATTATTATGCAATAAAAATAATTTAATTACTATTTTATTTAGTTAGAAACCCATTTACAAGTTATTAATCAGAATTACATGAATGTTATGGTTTTATTTTATAGGCTAGATATAAAATAATTTTTATTATTTGGGTTATTTAATTTATTACTCCTTAATTATTGTCAGTATTTATTGCGGTAACAAATACATATGTATTTGGAAATGCTGTGAACTTTGCAATTTTTTTTATTTAAAATTGTTTTATTTGTTTGAACTAAATAAATAATGATTTTTAGCTAAATGCATGAGAAATGCAATAAGTTGTAGAGAATTTTATTTCGTGAAAAAATGCACGTATACAGGGTTATTTTTATGTTGGTATTTTCCTTTTTAAACAGTATAAAATAAAAAGAAAATTAGAAAATTATTCAAATAGAATTACGGCCTAGAACGCATTTTTTCCAAAATACAGGGTGTTGAAGTTTTAAGATAAAAACAGTACGCCTATACTTTTTCTTCGAATCAATATTATTTTTGATATATGTACTTATTTACTTTGGGGTTAATTTGTTCTCTTGATTAGATAAGAGCAATAACATTTTAATGACATTAAAATTGTAGTAATGTGAGTATTTGGCCCTACTTTAATATAAATTAAACAAAAAGAATTTAACATAAAACACAATATCAGATTTTCATTTTGTTAAAATGGCTTTTATTTTTTTAAACGAAAATCAATTTCCGTACGGTAAAATCTTAAGAGGAAGAGACCTAATTAAAAAAGTAGAGGCGTACTATTTTTTTTCAATAAATTCAATACAAAACTTGCTCGAACTCCACTGGTAAATAGAAAAAAAAACTTTTACAGCTAAAAATGTAATAGTAATATTTAAAAGAAGTGTACCCTAATTTTGTAAAAATATCTTGAGTGGTAGGATAGTTACAATAAAAAGATAATTTTTTCTTAAAACCTTAACACTTTGTATCTTCCGAAAAAAGTATTTTCGGACAAAACTTTATTTAATTTTTTTATTTTCTTGCATTTTATACAGTGCTAAAGGCAAGTATCAACTTAAAAATAACCCAGTATTTTTTATCTTTAATAGGGTCTCGTTTTGACCGTCGGCGTCGGCTGGTGCGCGATTTAACCGAGATTGTCATCCAAAGATCAAAGGGGAACTACTGCCACCTAATAGGGGTATTTTGCTAAGTTGGAGGATCGATTCTGCTTTTTTATACCCACGCGTGAAGCGCGGCCTGTGGCTATAAAGCTCATTTACAAAGTAATGACAAAAGAAGTGGCAACGCAGGCTGTTTCCAAGTAGGGTACGAAACTTCCAGGGGTTATTTATTATGTCATTTTACAAAAATAAAAAGAGTCCTATAAACATAGATCCGAAGTTGCTTCGTGTCTGAGATACAGGGCGTTAAACTTTAAAAAAAGGTCTGTAGTTTAACTAATAACTTCTTATATAATTTTTTTACAGTGTTGTATACAGCAATAAGGTGCTTATTTTTCCTCATCAAGATTTAAAAAGTGAGTACAGTGCACATCTCAGTGTGCACCACAGGCAATATTGTTAAGAAAATATCGTACACCACTGACTTTATTTGTAATTTTCTAATTGTTTCTAGATTCGTGTTTAAGAAAAAAAATGGAGACAGTCTAAAACACTTTTTAAAAGCATCCATATTATAATTTTGACCTTAAATTAAATGGAATATAAATAAAATTTGGTAATAGGTGTAAATTTTTTAAATTAAAAGTTGTCGAGCTCTTTTGACTTAAGCTAGGCCATCTTCAGGACGACACTAAAAGTAAGTAAATAAATTATTTTTATAAAATTATAAATAAAATAGTCCAACTTATACTTGTCAATATAACAGAGTAATCCTTAGTCTTAGTCATAAGGAACTCAACAAGTGTAAAAAATAAAATACAATAACACACTTTACATTAAACAATGAACTCATACACGTACATCAATAAAAGTTATGTATAATAATAATTATAAAATGTTAAACGGAATTTGTAAAATAAAAACAAAAATAGTTATTTATTATACATGAAAAAAACTTAAGATTTTAGCTCGAGGTTGTGTTGTCTCCCGAAGCTAAGCTGAGGGAAACAATAAACCGAGAGCTAAAATCTAAATTTTTCCGTGTATAATACCAAAGACAATTGTAGTTTCACTATATAATCCCAGAACAATGCTACATTTTTGGTCATCAGTTTGGACGCTGGCTTGGCTAAATTTATGAAGCGCCAAATTATACGTACTGTTTAGGTGTGTACTCGATGGATACCATAAATTTCACGAAGCGAGTGTCCAAGCTGATGACCAAAAATTTAGCCTTGTTCCGGGTGTCTTTAGTGAAACTAGTTGTCTTTGTCTTTTGATTATACACATTTTTTATCTGTAATGATAAAAAACGACGACTTATTATTGAAAAAGTAATATTAAAGTCAGAAGAATATTCATGTAAAATTTGAAGTTTCAAACTGGTCGACTGGTATATTTGAAAAACAATTAGACCTTGCATTATCATGAAAACCCTTAAGGAAATTATTTAGTATCTGCAAACATAATTTTGTAATTTGACGGATTGAAATTAAAAGGTTGAAACTAAAAGCGATCGTTTATTAGTTATTTGAAATATTATAAAGTTAAAAATATCTGACCGAACTCCTAATATTAGAAAAATGAAAAAGCTGTATAACAAGCTATTTTTAAATTAAATATTTACCTTTACTTTTGTGTATGTATGTCCGGGAAAAAAGTAATTTTATAAAAAGTCACATTTTAGTACCTGTGAACAGCTATACAATATGTGTAGTTACAAACATTTTAAAAATTGTTTTAAATTTGTATTCAGTAAATTCTGCATACAAATTCAAACCAATTTTTGAAAATGTTGTAATTTAACCACGACACAAAAGTTTTTCTACTTGAACAATATTTTTAGTTTAATTTGTACAACGGCCTGGGTTGTTAACATAGGTGCTAGACAATCGGTTAAACCGGTAGTTACTAAGAAGTGACAAATATACGAAAACTCTTCTCTTTTTATATAATTTACTGATTTATACCAAGTCTCATTTTATACTCTAGAAGTTATCCAATACAAGTCGATTCGTTGACACCCGGTAGGTACGATGTACGATATAATGAATTACCCTTTAAAGTCTTGTACGATAGTTAGGAAACATCCTGTATATGACTAATAAAGGTTAATTTTTCACTTCGTGTGCTTGAATGTGCACTTGCAAGGACTATTTTTTTAAGTCTAGATATCCTTTATGGTTCAAAACAAGGCTTTGGAAAAGTGAAAGATTAAGACTACGTGATGCCCTATGTAGTCAGTGGTGCCCCAAGGCATTTAATTTTTGACGGCCAAAGGAAAAAATCCTTAGTTTTTCTAAAACACAAAAGTAATTTTAATTAATTGCCAAAAATACATAGATAAAAAGGACTATTTCTTACCAAACATTTACATCATTGTAGAGAAAAGTGACCAAATATAGAATACCAGTTTGTTTTAACACATAATTTTTATAAAAATTATAGATTACAAAAAAATTGCCGTAATTATTAACAATCATATATTTGTCCTTTATTATTGTAAAAATTGTTAATAACATTAATTATCTTAATTAAGATTTTTTTAACTGAAAAATGACGAGGGTAGCGGTATTTCATATTGGGGATACTATTCCATATTTGGTTACTTTCCTCTACTTTTTTTCTTTTGTATTCTTTATAAGTGCTCCCTTTGTGGTGCCCCCTACAACGTGATGTCCTAAGCAATTGCTTAATTTGCTTTTAAGTTAATCCGGAACTGCTCTGGAAAAATCCGTTAAATGTGCCACTAATGTGATATCTTATGATTTTCAAGGCCAGTATCTGACAGACAAGACAAGAGATAACTTGTCGGTATTTCAACCATTATTAGTCCTATTAGAGAATTATTGCAAGTTGCCTTATTAAGCTTGGGTACTAATAATACCGGCCTTATTTAAATAGTGCTTGTACCCACAATTTAGAGTTATTGCAAATCATGTTGACAGTACCATTAACCTAAAAGAAAAGGGAAAAAATTTTAGTTGTTTTTCTTTATTTTTTTTATTGTAAGGTTTTGTTTTACACAATTACAGAATACCATTTGAAAAAGCAAGGTTTTAAGTATTTTTTCTTCTAAAAACTTTTCAATTTTGTGGTCGGTAGCCGTTCGGTTTACACGAACAGTTACGAAGTTAAAATAAGACCAAAATAAGGTACGACCTAAAACCGACATAAATAAAGTCAGGCACTATCCTTATTTAGGAAGTCCTTACCCACCATGTATCTGCGCAAGCTTAGATGTCAAAATTAGGCCGGTATTATTAGTGCCTGGCCTTATTTTACTTTGCAATATTTCTCTATTAATTAGATAAAAAATTCATACCATATTTATTAAAAAAAAAAGAATTTTGTACTATGGTGCTAAATTATTTAAATTTAGACTACACATTATATGGTTATTTAGGAAATTAAATTGTTATTCCTAATAGTTATTTTTTGAGCACAAGTTTTTGTGACGCTCGGAGTTAAAAACGCCAATATAACTGTATAATAAATTTGTTTATTTTTGTGCCATAACAGAAAAAAAAATATAATAATTAATGGGTCGTAACAGACAGACAGATATACTAAGTTTTATTGGTACCTAAAAAGTATGTAATTATCACAAATAACAATAAAAAAATACATAAATAATAAAATCAGGTTTATTATCATAGAATGTAATAAAATGAACAAAAGAGCAAATTAGTATACCTACTACTTGTTGAAACGATTTTAGCATATGGTTTAGTGTGTTACAATAAAAAGTACATCAATTCAGAATAAAAAGATACCAACAACTGTCGCAACATTACTGCCTTCATAAAACCACAGTGTAAAATAACTGATACTTTTACAAACCCGTTATAAAATATACGTAAATTATCCATTAAAATGTGTCTAAGTACATTATCTCTAATGTGTAGTTATATGCATAACAAGAACTTTGATATGGGTGTCAAATTACTATAATTTTTCTGTAAGTAGAAATATGGTATATTTGTACGTTTGATTTAATATTCTTTACCACACAGCATACATACAAACATAAATAATGTTTTAATTATTAAAGAAACAGCATATAAGAAATATTTCAAATACTTTTTAGATTTTGAGCAAGATAAAAAAATTCTACGTTTATACAGGGTATTCTGTAACACTATCAAAAAATTTTAAGGGATGATTCTTCCCCAAAAATTAGGAAAAAACCGTCATATAAATATATTGTGTCCTAATCTTCCTACTTTTAAAGTTACTGGGTGTTAAAGTTACTGGGTGTTAAAGTTAAAACAAAATATATTTTTTTCTTTATAATAACTTTTATTAGTACCTGTTTAGATATCTCTGACAACTTTGAGACATTTTCTATGCATTAAAAGACATTCTTTAACCTCCAATTTAAATAGTATTTAAGGATTTTTACATTAAAAAGAGGGCCTAACTTGTGAAAAACTTATTGGAGATATGCTCTATATTGGTTAGGCGGATTCATTTATTGGATGGTCTTCTTGTTGAGTACACCCCTGAAAAGAATGGGACCACTTCGGTCCTGGTCCCAGGGTATACGAGCTGACCCTGATCAGCCCTATTGACCCCTATGAACTGGCCGGTCGCCTGAAACAAAATAAAAGAAAAACCCCTCAAAAACCTTTTTGTCTTACAAATAATAAATACACCAGTTACCTACTTATGTCACTCATGACACATATGTCAAACTATTTTCAGTTTGAGATACAAAAATAATCTAAATTTTAATCATTTTTAATTTAAATATTAGTTAATATTTTATTTTTATTTTTAACTTAATTCTTTAACTTGACAACGGTGGCAGACTTGCCACCGAAACGTCGTTTTTTAATTATAATTTTTGGGTTTTTGGGGGGTTTTTCTTTTATTTTGTTTCAGGCGACCGGCCAGTTCATAGGGGTCAATAGGCTGAACAGGTTCAGCTCGTATACCCAGGACCAGGACCGAAGCGGTCCCATTCTTTCCAGGCGTGTACTCAACAAGAAGACCATCCAATTTGTGAAAAACTTATTTAATTATTAATTTTTCGAAAAAATGCAATCATCAGATAATATTTTGTTCAAGAGGAAAGAACCGTGATTTTTGACAATATTAAAAATTGCTGTAAAGCAAAAATGTTTCGATTTTCAAATAACTTTCAAATATGCAAACTCGATCATTTACAAAAAAATATTTTCCTTAATTTTTTATCCAATAACCAACATATCTGTGACTTTTTGTTGTTTTGACAGTTCTTAAGCTTTTTAAGAAATTACATTTTAAAATAAGTATTCCCTAATGCTGGGCTTTCCAAACTGTTCATCTCGACGCCCTGGGGCCGTAATTATAAAATTACTTACAATACAGAGAAGGTTTCTAACTTTAAACAAAAGGTTCATAAGCTTTCGGTCGAAATTATTTTATTCCAATAAAATAAAATCTTAACAAACAAGACACCAGAACGTGAGCTAAGCTTATAGTCGCGACTCAAAAATGGAGGTAAATGGTTTATCAAAATTTTACTGCTAAACTGGCTAAATATAATTTTGTTTAAACGTATTCTCCCAGAAAACAAATAAACTAGGAAATAAGAAATTTAAATTTTAATTTGAGGTGAGGAGAATGTTTGGTTATCGGGAATTGAGATGGGCATAAGGGCGTCGTAGGAGAATTGTAATTGTTCAGGGGCGTCACACTCCAAATAAGTTTGGGTACCCCTACACTAATGTACAAATTTAAATTTCCATCGTTATTGCATAAAATATTAGCAAGTTTGGAAGTGATCTTTAGTTCTAAATATATTTTAATATAAAATTTTTATTATTTATTATTTGATAATTGCATTTAAGGTTTTAGAACTTGCAAAACTTTTTATTCGGAATAATTTTATTTAGTAAAATGAATCAAAATCCATATGTAGATAACTTATGCGGACACACTGTATAAGTCCACCAAAAATGATATAATTTAAATTACAAGACACAAAGGTATTGTCAAGAACAAAGTTCAGTGAACTGAATTTACAAGAAATGTTTCCTATTGTATGTGTGTTTTGCGTGCAAATTAATATCTTAATTTGTATAACCAACACAATTAATCTGTGTTTTTATCATTAATATAAAATTCCTAACAATAATTCACATGTAAAAAGTTAACACGATAATGATATGGTTTAAGAAACTAAAGACACGCACGAAATAATTGGTTTTTGGTTTTTTAACTGTTTTTTTATAAGTTAAATTTTTTAAATAATTTAACACATTTATTTTAATTGGTTGGTAAAAACTACGTAAAGGTTAGGGGATGTCCGGGAAGTCCCGCTCACTAAAGCATATTGAATATTGTAAAATGTCAGTAACATACAAGCCTCTATTGAAAAAAGCGTTAGTTATTTAAATCTATTATTTATATTAGGGTAGGCCTAATCTTTGGATAAGTTAACATTTTTAGTAAAAAACTTAATGTTTTTAAGATTCACCAATAGGCAGAAATGTCCTAAAGGTTGGATAACGCCGCCCACCTAGAGTGGACAAGGTCGCTCCTAATTCAAAAATATTTCACTATAAAATAAAACATTTTCAAATAAATCTACCCACGTACCTTGTTATCTAATATTTATTAGAAGTGCTAGATATTCAGATGCTTCTAAATAATAAAATTATGCTCTAACTCAACTAAAAGGTAAAATCTCAACATGAAAAATTGCGATATACACGTTTCAGATTAAGTAAGGGATTGGATTGAACGCCATAAGTCAATCCTGTTTTTTAAGCAATTTGAATTGAGTTTCGTCCGATCGGAGGTTATATTTGTACGATATTCACGGTTTTGAAAATGGTTTTAAAAATGACAGCTCAGTTAAACAGCTGCGTGTAGAAACGAAATAGTGGGCAGTAAAATAAGCTTAATTCTTTGCTATACTACCCTTAGTCATTGAGTAGGGGTACATCGTAAAAATCGAATCCGATTGGACGGATTGCTTTAAACCTAATACTGTGCCCTTCTCCCTAGAATTTATCGGATGCAGATAAACCGGTTCTAAATTCTTTTAAATTTGACAAAGAAAAGTATATACAATGACAAAGAGAGCAAACCTTACTTTTGTGGTATTTTTGAAATTAGTTTCATTTAACTTCAGAAAATAAACACAAAATAATACCGCAAACCACTAAAGAAACACTATTACAATATTTTAGCAAATATTAAGGCTTATTTTATTCTCCACTATTTCGTTTTTATACCTATTAGCTGTTTCACTTTAACTGTCATTTAATATCCTACTTCCCTTAATTAATCTGAAACGTGCATATAGCAATTTTTTGTCAGATTAAGTTTTATCCGATCGGTTGAATCAGATTCAGTATAACGATGTACCCTTAGTCAATGAATCATCTACATTTTGATATATTGATGGTACAAATTAATACGTATGTGTCCGATCGGTTGAATCGGATTCAGTATAACGATGTACCCTTAGTCAATGAATCATCTACATTTTGATATATTGATGGTACAAATTAATACGTATGTGTCGTATTTACATGTAAATTATTACAGCAGAAAAATTACATCAACCTGCATCCAAAAGGTTATTTGACGACTGGAGGATCAAAAGCCGTTTTGCTGAGCGAAAATTAGATAAGTTAGAATTTTAGCTTTAAGTTTTGTACTGAGTGATAGATATCGAACAGATTGGGGGTTGCGTTTAGAAATCTGACGGCGTTACCCGCTACGTCCCCTACTATTCTATGAGATCGTAAAAATAATCCTTGTGGCTTGTTGGCCGAGTTTATTGCTAAAAGATATGAGAGTCAGTACAAATCACTTTACCACCATAATTCAGATTAAGGCATTTTGCTATAAGCAAAATATAATATTTTAAAAATATGAACCTACATAGCCACAGATTGACTTAACATTAAATTTTAAAAAGATCTACAAAAATAAAGGGGAATACTTATCTATAATTTCTACATAACCAAGTATATTTTGTAATAGTAGGGGAGACCACGATGCTAAATGGGGATTTACTCGAGCGTCATAGAGACTTATTGCGTTGCAAAACATAGATGATAAGAAGAAAAAATGTTATATAATGAAAACCTTTTTATCGGTGGAAGAAGCGGCTATAGATTTTTAAATATATGAAAAAGAAACTTGTTATTTTAGCTTGTGGAAATAAATTGTCAGAGTATATATTATTTCCTTCAAAATAAAAAAAGAATAGCCACGTTCGAAAACGTCAAGATGACGTTTTTTACAACTTTGTAGCCCTTTGTGTATTTTTTACGAAACTCTTAAATTGTCAGTTTAGTGGAATATACACCGTTTAGCATGTAATTAACTAACACTATCCTAATCTGACGTGCTTGAAAATTTCTGGTGAATATTGTTTTTACTAATCTGACGGGCGGCCTTATATACGGGGCTAATATTTAGTGGAGGTACCTAACCAAGGTATCCCCCTGTGTATTAATTTGGCGAGCTATAGTATATCCCGAAATCCTTCACTTGGGCTCCCCTACTATGAAAATTGTGTTAAAAAGTTGCTAAGCGAAAAAGCTTTTTCACAGAGTTAATACGGTCTTATTTTGTTGGACCCTTTAAGGGTTCTGTATGTTTTTAATTTAACAAAATAAAATATATATATATTAGTTATGGGTAAATCAGTAATCAATGTTTAATATTTTTTAAGATATACAGGGAACGGCAAAAAATATATATTTTTTAATGTAATACCCTGTAGTTATGTCACGATTAGTAAGATCTTTTAAAGACCCTAAAAATAATACATAAATTTTTTGTTTTTTTGAAAAGTAGGGTACTTTAATCTAAAAACATTTAAATTTCAATAAACTATTATCATGATAGCTTATTTAAACATTTTTGTGTGGTGACATTTACAAAACTATTAAAGTAAAACATATTAGGTATTTCGGTAACGTTTTTTTACATTTTTACATACAGGGTGTTTCATTGAAAAAAATAAATATTATTTGTCTTACTCTTTATATCTCAGAGATATTAGCATTCTGACGGAAAATACGGATACTACCAAAGTACCCAAAAACAGCTTTAAACTTTAAAAAGTAAATAAGTTTGGTGTAAAATTATTACGTTTGCAATAAAAATTAAAATTATTTTTATATTTAAAAGGCCATATTTTTAAAACTAATTAAAAAAAAATATGTATATTAAATGTAGTACTTTTACTTAAATTTTTTTGAAATATCTTCCATATAATGAAAATACTTAAAATTAAAAACTTTAAAATGGTATATTATAGAGAGTGTCTTATTTTAAAAAACTATAATTTTTGTTGTACCCTGTATATCTTATAAAATAATTAAAATTGAAAAGCTAATTCGAAAACTACAGAATTAACTGTAAAAACCTGTATGTTAAATTTATTTCGTACAATAAAGAGTTAAAAATCAAACTGACGAAATAAAAATAAAACCCACTAAAAAGTAAAAAATAATTTAAAAAAGAGGTATTACCATTTTATGGTTTTCAAGTATAAAAAGCTTTTGTTTATTAAGTTATTAACATTGAGTAGATTAGTACGTATATAATTACCTGATTTCTTTTGTTATTTTAATATTTTTACTTTTTGAGTAAGTTTTATTATTGCTTTAAAGTCGGTTTAATTTTTTTAAACTGTTAATATTTTCGCTGTTTTAGTTTATTATTACTACTATAAAATCGGTAAACACTTCACTAAAACACACAGACTAGAGTAAAAGCACAAGCACGTGTAATTAGATTGGTTTGAAGCAAATTAAAAAGCGAATTATTAAACAGATTTAAATAACCAGAACTAACCATGACCCCCAATGTGATGTGTGATGAGTTTTGCATCACCCTCTGTAGTGCTCTCAACCAATCAAATTATACGTGCTTGTGATTTTTACTGTACTCTTAAAAATCACTTCCAGTTAGTTCAGTGAAAAAGTTAATTTTGCCCGAAGTTTGTCGATTCTAAATGCGCCTATTTATTATCAAGCATATTTCCTATCTAGAGGCAGCTTTGCCGCACAAACAACGTACGGGAGAGAGAAAAAGTAGGTCTAGCTACCTTTCTCTTTCGCGATCCTGACTTGTTTTTTATGGGACCACCGCGGAATCTACACTCTTTCAAATAAAAGAAGAATTTTTAAAATACGATCAACAAACGCCGGACGTAATCGCGTTAACATACCTCCTCGTTTTTAAAGTCGGTTAATTAAAGATAAAAAAGTTAGGAAGTGTGTAAATTAACGACTTGGCATTTGGTCTTCAATATAAGCAACTGTAGGACTTCCTTTTAAATACATTTTCTGATACAGGAAATATTTAAGGTTCAGTAACGTTTATTGTTCAATAATTAATGTTAAATATGATTAATAGAACCTATCGATAGCTTTCACCATAAAATTCTTTAAAAAAGTCAAATTTCCTGTAAAGCATTATGAAAAAAAATTCCGGTTAATAAGCTACTTAATTTAGGTTATTACACTAATTATAATAGCTGCACTGTAATACCTATTAACTTAGGAAACAAGTAGTGTGGGCACCAAACTTTAAATATCCTGTGGAGGTTTTCAAGTAATTAGGCGCCTATAACAATAGGTAATATGCAAAGTCATAAAGTAATAACTTTACTCATTGGCATATTCAATAGGAGAAAATACTTAGGGAGATCTGGGAGCTTTGCTCATTTAAGCAAATTTTAATATTGTGGAGTTTTGCAAACATACAGTACATTCCAATTAAAACGAGCAACTCCCTATACTTTCGTTAAAATCCTTAAATACGTAAATTTTTATTTTTAGGAGGAAAAATTTTTATATCAAAATTTACTTGTCCAAGGTAATTCTCTTTCCCTTCAACACGAACTTCAAAAGTTTTAATGAAAAATGGGTAGAGTGACAACTTATCTTAAAGGGATTTACATTGTCTCTTGAATATACTTTAGTTTTTTAAAATCGAATAGTTTCCAAAGAAAATATACTCTAAATATCTGTTGTCTCTACTAACTTTCTTTTATATATAAGAATAAAATTTGCTTTGCAGGTATATTACTGAAATGTGTAATATTTAAGGAATTTATTTGTTCTTTGTAACTCCCACTTCATTTAAAAATGCCATTATAAATATTACAATACTCTAAAAAGGCACCTAACACAAAGAAGATATTTGCATTTTATGTTTTAGACCATGCGGAACTTTTTATAAATAATGTATTTTTCTTCGTAAAATTATTATTAAAAAAGGTTTCCATATGGGGCGAACTTAAGTAGACACGCTTATATAAAATTACTTGAAACGCTGACTGTAAATTATTTATTTAAATTAGGTTGTTAGACAATAGTGTCTGCTAGATTTTCCTAAGTTTGATGCCTTGTTCTTAAAAGTATTTGTTTTTGGCTGAGACACAAAACAAAAATCGGTCAACTTCCATTAATATGTTTTGCCATTTTGGATCCAGGTACAATTTTTTGTATCATGACTGTTCTACAACGTTGTGTTTTCTTATTTGAATCGTGGAATACATTACTCTTTACTTTAGAATTGTGTTTTTTAGCAACATTACAAGCCGCCATCTTATTAGATTTAAAGTGTTTATTGGAATAGGTATCTTAAAGATATGTTCTGTATTGGTTCGGCGGATTCATTAAATTAATGGTAGTTATTTGGGTACACGTCAAATTGGATTATTTTTTCTAAAACAAAATAAGAAAAACCCCCTCAAAGAAACCCGAAACAATATAAAACAAGTAACTATTTAACTAAAAATTGACGTTGTGGCAAGTCTGCCACCGTTGTCAAGAAAATTAAATTAAAATAATTAAAACTTAAAAATTAACTATTGTTTAGGTTTTAAATTTTAATATTTAGGCTTTAGTTTTAGAAGACTCTAAAGACGTTTTTAGTACCTATTGAAAGCTTTAACCAAAAAAAATCTTTAAAAAGTTAAATTTCCGGTGAAGTATTATTAAGAAGAAAATCCTGGCTAATAAGCTACTTAATTTAAGTTATTACTTATTGGGTACTTAAAAAAATAACATTAATTGTCAAACGTTTTGTAAGAATTTTCTAAAACTTAAGCTTAAATTTTAAAATTTTTAACCCTAATAATTTTTAATTTTTAAATGTTTATTTATTTTATCTTGACAACAAAAGTTTATTTTTATCTTGGCACGGAAAAGTTGATTTTTAGTTTTCTAGTTACTTGTTTTATATTTTTGGGGGTTTTTTGGGGAGTTTTTCTTTATTTTGTTAAAAAGAAACGATCCAATTTGGCGTGTACCCAAATAACCACCACCAATTTAATAGTTATTTTTCTAGATGTTGTTAATAATATTTGTTTATATTTTTTACTTAGGTAATATCTGCCAAATTTATAGGGCCATATTTATTTTATAAGTATTTTACTTATATCAAAAGAACCTACATTCGTTTTTTATATACAATTATAATGATATATATATAAATATTTAAATTTATTTAAATTAAACCTATTTTCCAGGTAGTTATGTGGCTAAGCAACACAAGTCGACTATCCAGACTTCAAAACGATTCCGACCTGGAAAGCAGTTGTAGTAGTGGTGAGGAAATACCAGTATGGATAAGAGGAGAACAAAGATGGGTTTCAGGAATCACCGAAGAAACTACCTGTTTTGATGTTATACAAGTTTTGTGCAATGATGAAGAAAAGAGAGTAAGGTTGCATTATTTATTTATATGATAATTAACATAAAAAAATATACAGTGTGTCCGTCTAAGTTCTCTACATATGGAAAACTTTTTTATTACTGATTTTACGAAAAAAGTTATTCTTTATAAAAAGTTCTGCATGGTCTTAATCCTATAATGCAATTATTAGATATATATTTTTTCCCTAGTATACGAGGTATCTCAAGAAATGTGAATTGTGTTTAAGAGGAAAGTACCCTTATTTTTAAAAATATAGAAAATTATTATAAGGAAAAATGTTTAGAGTTAAAAATAACTCTTAAATATGCAAGCTCCTTCATTTACAAGAAAAAAGTTTTTCTTTAATTTTTATGCAATAACGAGCGTTTCTGTGACTTTTCACTGTTTTGACAATCGGTGAGCTTTTCTTAGATATTACATTTTGTAATAAGTATTTACAAATGTACAAATTTAAATTTTATTATTTATCATAAAAAATTATCATATATATATATATATATATATATATATATATATATATATATATATATATATATATATATATATATATATATATATATATATATATATATATATATCTAATAAACATCTAATATAAAAGGTACGTTTTCAAGGAACATGCCAAAAGAATATCATTAAAATAAATAAATAGATCTTTGAACAAGCCTTCCATGTAAGGCGAAACGTGTCAGATAATGTAAATTATTGTTTTATTAATAAAAAAACCTCAATCCCAAGAAACAAAGTTAACAAAAGTAATTATAAGAAATGGTTTAAGAAAAAATTGAAGCATATATATATATATATATATATATATATATATATATATATATATATATATATATATATATATATATATATATACCGGGTTTTGCATCGCCGGGCGGGACATAGGAAATCCCATGTCATTTTTAATGGGGTCAGTTATTGGCTCCCTAATTATTTAAGAGAATAATTCTATAAAAGTTTATTGAAGGGCATACAAATCTACGTCCATGATAAAAACTTTAGATTTTTCGGTTAACACGTTTGCTATTTAGATGCTAATATAATTTTAAAAATTGTTACATTATTATCTCCTCGTATTTATGACCAACAATAAAAATACCAGTTAGCGTGACATTACGTTGTCATTTTGAAATTTAGTGCTTTATTATTATCAAAAAATCGTACTAACTGGTATTTTTATTGTTGTTCATACATATGAAGCGATAGAAAAGTAACAATTTTTAAAAATATATTAGCATCTAACTAGCAAATGGGTTAACCGAAAAATCTAAAGTTTTACCATGGACGTAGATTTGCATGCTCTTCAATAAACTTCAATAGAATTTTTCTCTAAAATAATTAGGGGAGCCAATAATTGACCCCATTAAAAATTACATGGGATTTCCTATGTCCCGCCCGGCGATGCAACACCCGGTATATATTTTTAATGAAGAAGTTTGCATATTTGAAAGTTATTTTTGTTTAATAATTATTGTCCGATATTTTCAAAAAAGAGGGTACTTTCCTCTTAAACAAATTGAATATCTAATGTTTGCTTTTTAGGTTTTATATTATGCACAACTTTTTATAAACAATAACCTTTTTTCCGTAAAATTAATAATAAAGATGAGGTTTTTAATAGATTAATTTTGTTGTTATTTTCAAGCAAAACGTGGCTTTGTTTAAGCGATACTACCTGTTTATTTCATCAGAAATTCTAAGAGCTCAGAAAAGATATTTCTAGTTAGAGCTAGACTTTATTTTTTTTGTAGTAGTAAGTCATAAATCTGGATTTATTAGTTAAAAGGTTGTTGCAGCAAATAAGCGATGTTGAAATATTTTTTATACAGGGTTTCCACTTACTTTACCGACAAACTCAAAGGCGTGACTATTCAACGAAATAGAAACTTTTTATAAACATATATCCTACACCTACACGTCCAACTTTTAGAACTATAGGGTATTAATATGTAGAAAATACAATAGTGTTTTTACAATAACTTTTTGACCAATACAGATATTTTTGGAAAATTTGTTTAAAAGACCATTTTTTACGTTTAAAAGAAAAATAATGTTTCATCAGTTTCTTTCGTAAAGGATTTACAGCAAATATTTTTAAGAACCTTGTGGGCGTCACATTTGAGAATAACCTTAACTGGCATAAACACATTGTATCTATAGCCACCGCGGCTTCAAAAAGCTTGGATTTCTTTTCCGAGCCAAAAAGTATTTTTCTCCTTCCAATTTATACACTTTGTATGTGTGCCAAATTCGACCCTCTCTGGAATATTGTTCTCATGTCTGGAAAATGGCATCCCCTATAACCCTCAGCATTCTCGATGCCATTCAAAGAAGGGCTGTTCGTCTTATGATCCTTTACTTACTCAAAGACTTCCTTCTCTTGCCCATCGTCGAGCTGTGGGAGTTCTATCGCTCTTCTATAGATACTTTTACGGCTTCTGCTCCGACGAATTATCCAGTATAGTCCTTCCTCTTGCAGCTCCCAACAGAGAAACTCGTGGTGCCGCGCGTATGCATCCCTATACGGTTCAATTGGACAGGCTCCAAACTTCCCATTTCGTTCGTTCTTTTATTCCTAGAGTTTCTGGACTGTGGAATCTACTGCTAGCGGAGGTCTTTCCTTCCCCCAAATCTTCAAGTTTTTAAGTCCCGTGTTAACAAACTTCCTCTTACCCCGCTTAAGACACCCACGGTACGTTAGTATTTAGGCTTCCAGCTATCGTGGATTCTCCAAAGATAAAAAAAAAAAATAAAAAATAGTACCCCACTACATTTACTCCAAATTCTTCCCGCACGACACTGGTAAAAATTATATACAAACATTATAGTACACGTTTTAATGCTTAGGATATTTAGTTTAATTTTTTTTTAAATATCTAAACTAAAGTTTGTTTTATTTAATCCCTAGTCCGACAGTATGAAACATGTATTTTGGCAATTTTAAAACACACGCAAACAAAAAACATATTTACAACTAATTTCTATTATGTTTGTTTTAGGGAAAACACATGGGATTACCTGAACATTATCAAATAACTGAACGATGGAGAGGGGTCGAACAATCATTAGAGCCGTATTCGAAAATATTAGATATTTGGAACACATGGGGATCTGCACAATCAGAAGTAAGTGTAGTTTTTGTTACTTTTACCACATACAAAATATTTTTTCTGTGCTTTTACTTTATCCATAGAATATTAGGTTATTGTATTTCCAGTTACACCAGTGCTTATTTTAAATCGTAATAATTTAAAAATATAAAAATAATAACCCGTTAATTTTATCTTAAGATATCTTACAACAAATCTCAAGTATTTTTCTAACAAGGGAATTATCCCAGGTGTCCCTCGTCGATTTTGATGAAACTTCAATAAGTTGTAGTACATTAAAAAAATAAGAGACTCGTATTTTTTTTATCGGCCATTAAACACTTTTAAGGAATGAAATGTACCCCTGATATCCACCCTTAAAAATTGTTTTTTTTTAATTTTGAGAAAAAAATAATAGAGACTAATGGAATTTTAAATAAATTATGGTTTTTTTTCGTGAAATTATCCCAATTCGTTCCCTAGATATATGAAAAAAACATTTGAGGTTGAATTTGGTGGTGCCCCTTAAAAGTTTTTATTGGTCTGTTTTACCTGTCTCTTATTTTTTAATGAACTACAACATATTGGAGTTTTAACAAAAGGATATTTCAAAATAAAATTACAGTAAGAGCTGGTACAATAAAGTAAGAGGTACTTTTACGAGTAACTATATTATAATTACTACCAATACCGAAACCATTGTATTTTTTCAGATATAGAGACAGATTACTCGTGTTAAATTTTATAAAAGCAATATCAGAAGTACGGGAGGTCCGGGAAGTCTTGTCCACGCAAATTTGAATATTGTGCCAGTAACATATACCGGGTAATGCATCACCGGGCGGGACATAGGAAATCCCATGTAATTTTTAATGGGGTCAATTATTGGCTCCCTAATTATTTTAGAGAAAAATTCTATTAAAGTTTATTGAATAGCATGCAAATCTACGTCCATGTTAAACACTTTAGATTTTTCGGTTAACCCGTTTGCTAGATAGATGCTAATATATTTTTAAAAATTGGTACATTATTATCGCCTCATATTTATAAACAACAATAAAAATACCAGTTAGCGTAACATAACGTTGTCATTTTGAAATTTAGTGCTTTATTATTATCAAAAAATTGTACAGTGAAAAGATTAAAGTTGTATTTATACAAACGAATTAAGTTTAGTAAAACTAAACTAGAGTAACAAATTTCAAGAACTTATGACATTTATAAGATTTACTTGCTTCAATAAATTATTAATATTATTACAATAATAATATGTTGGAAATAAACTTAAGATTTAAGAAAATTTTCATATGTTCATTGACTGCTAGACAATAACCCAGACGTTCATAAAATTGTCTTCTTACATTGGCTAACTGGTAAATTGAAATTTTATTGCATTCTGCAAAATAGCATTTTTTAACTCATCTAGATTAGAGTAATTTTTATCCTTGTATATCATGCTTTTTAAATAGCCCCAGAGGAAGAAGTCATTTGGCGAAATATCAGGAGACCTGGCCAATTTATGGTGTGATGTAAGCCAATAACGTTTTCATTAAAAGCATTGTGTAAATATTCCCGAACAGCCAGGGTATTATGTGCCGGGCAGTCGTCCATTTGGTACCAAATTTCCTGATTTTCCCTGGATACATCATTTAAAGCGGGTAAAATTAGTTCTTTGAGTAGTTCCAAATAAAATTCTGCATTCAAATTTTGATTAAGAAAAATGGTCCAATAATATATTGTCCGAAAATCCCCGCCCAAACATTTATTTTCTGTCGATATTGCGTCTCCGTTTCGACAAATCAGTGTTGGTTTTCTTTGCTCCAGTATCGGTAATTTTGATGATTACACACATTGTTTAACGTAAATGTGCACTCATCAGTAAAACAAATATTTCTTATAAATTCCCTGTCCATGTTTGCCCTTTCCATCATGTCAAAACAAAATTCCTGCCGTCGTATTTCATCCCCATCCCTTAGCTCTTGATGTCTTTCATATTTGTATGAAATGTATTTATACCTTTTCAAAATCCGGAACACTGTTGATTAATCTTTTCCTATGATATCATGAAGTTACCTTGTACTCATCTTCCCTTCATTTTCTTGCACGTGCAATAAAATTTCCAAGTCTCTATCATCTCTTACATTTTCTTCTCTTTGATACTCCCTAGCTTCACATCTGCAGTTATTTATCACTGTGCCTTTAATCTCAAATTTTTGTGATAGTCCTATCGACTGTTGATTTTCCGGGTATCAGTCTATTCGGATATTGAGCAGCGAACATGTCTGATACCTTTTGGTAACTATTTCCTTGATAGTACCATTTAATCATCAATACTTTTTCTTCAGTAGTATAACTTATGGTTAATCTTTTCGCTCTACGATTTTTTGATAATAATAAAGCATTAAATTTCAAAATGACAACGTTATGTCACGCTAACTGGTATTTTTATTGTTGTTCATAATTATGAGGCGATAATAATGTCACAATTTTTAAAAATATATTAGCATCTAACTAGCAAACGGGTTAACCGAAAAATCTAAAGTTTTTACCATGGACGTAGATTTGCATGCTATTCAATAAACTTAAAATAGAATTTTTCTCTTAAATAATTAGGTCTCTATTAAAAACGGCGTTGATTTGCTTCATTGCGTTGCTATTGTGTATATTAAGGTATTTTTAATTTTTGGATAAATAAGTAAACGTTTTCTGTAAAAAAACTTTACGTTTTTAAGACTCTACCAATGGGCGGAGATGCTCGAAAAGTTGGAAAACGCCGCCGACCTGGTGTGGACAAGGCCGCCCACCAATTAAAGTATGTTTTACTATAAAATTAAACATTTCCAAATAAATAAAAATATATGGATTGGAACCACCTTGAGCAGGGCCGATTACGTCTTAAAAATAGTCATTTAATGTCAAATTCACATTAAAAATTAAAATACACTTAACACAATACGCGCGATAATTTAGTAAAAAGTACTTAGAAGTTGCGGCGCGGCAATAATTTCGACCGTATAAGTTTTAAATTATTTATTCCTTTAATGTTAATATATATTTTTTTTATTTTTAGGTCAAAATTTCTCTAAGAAAACTTAGATCAGATAGGTCTTCAAGTAGAAGAATAAAATGCAGATCGGACGTAAGTACGCACTCAGACAGAAGTATATTAAAAACCGTACATCCGAAAAGGTTGCAATCTCTACATTCGGATAAACAACCCAATAGTACAGAAGAACTTCTTAAATTAGTACTAGCCCAGGGAGAAGTTATAAGAAGACAGCTTAAAAAATTAAGGTATGCTGGTATTTTTAGGTACCAAAAACGTATTTGGTTGCAGACACTTGTGTGTGTTTAAATTAAAGGCTTAAAGGCTTAGTCTCGTTTCCCACTATCTTAACTTGGATAGCCGGGGATGGACCGATGCTAACGAAGTGTATGTATAGATTCTTATAAGACCTTTTACACGTTGAGAAACTAAATAGTTGGCAAACTTTATAGTATAGGATTTTAACACTAATGTGTAAGGTTCAGTCCGTCCCTGGCAAACTAATGAAGACAAATGTTAAACATTTTAGAAGTTTCAACTTGCATTTACTATATGAAAAATATTTTATTATACTAGGTACTATAAAAGTTATTTAAGAAAACACTAATTTCAGCGGCGCCCTTTAAGGGTACATTTCTTTGTAAGGAGGGGTTAAAGGAAAAAATTTATAGGGACTTGTCACATTATTTTCATGCATTCTATATGAATTCAAGAGATTGCTCACATATTCTTGGACACCCTGTATAATTTTTTTGCAGTCTGCCTGGCCTGGCTTAAAATTGTGCAACGAGACTTAAAATGCTTTCCATTTGAATTATTGAAGTTGTTTATTTCCTAAAGTTTATTTCTATATAATAATATTAATAATAATATTTCTAGTGTAACCTAAAATTGTATTTTTACAGCATTAGACTTTGATGAGTTACAAAAAAACCATAGACCCTTTTTTAACTTTATTTGATTCAAACATAAAAATAAAAATGTCAGTTAATAAGTAATTTTTTCATTTACTCAAAAACGAGGCAAAACAGGTACTGTGCATGGAACATGTGTTTGCTTGAAATTGCCTTTATAATCTAATGTTCTTGCAATATGCCTACAGGGTGTTTCGTTTAAAATAGCGAAGTAAAAAGTACTTTTGAATTAAAAGGAAATGCAACTTACACATATCGTTAACCTAGTTCGCAAACCTCGTATCTTTAAAAATAAAAACTTATAATGGCGATAGGATTATTTTTTATTGAAAGCCTATTCATTTTGGAGTTGAGCGGTTTGGGAATTAGGGTAATAATATATATTTCATTTGTTAGTGAATATTTTATTTAATAGGAGTTAATATTGCAAGGATATAACAATAATACTAAAATAATAATATAATATTTTTTTAGGCATAGTGAACACCAAATAGGTTACCTGGAAGATAAAGCACACAGAGCAAGAGTTAGAAAGCACGGAAGTAACTATCTATTGGAAACATATTTAAAAGGACTTTCCGAAGCAGTAACACCAGAAATTGACCATATTGGAGTAGATAAGAATAGTGATAGCGGTGTGATAACGGAAGGTGACAGTGAACAGTCAAACAATACCAACTTGAAGAAATGCAGAGATGTAGAGGTATAAATAATTAAAGTACAGGGTGATTAAACTTAAGTCACCACCATTGCTAACAATGCTTACATCGTAATTATTGAAGATACGATATCGATTTAATTGGTGAAGTTGGTTGTAGTATTTTTTCCGCTGAATAACGTGCTACCAATAGAGAACCAATTGGTTTTAGATTTATTGCACAAAATGTACTTTTTTGAAATTTAGCACTTTATGTATTATACCACCATTCTAAAGATTAATTAAAGAGCTTTAAAAAATTCCACGTGTGATATATCCAATATTTTGGAAATATGGCCATCCTTATGAATTCAATAGTAAACCATCATTTTTTAAATAAAAAACCCCTTTTGTTGCATTGCCATAAAAATTATATTTTAAAGAGCAAAAAAATATTACATTTAATATGTATATCTCTTATAGTTTTAAAAATATAGCCATCCAAATCTAAATATTATGTTTAATATTCACGACATCTTCATCTATATGCTAAACACACTAAGTTTAGTATCAAAGTTAAAATTAAGAATATAAGTATCTACTATTTTCTAGGTTTTAACTGCCCTATTTTCAAAACTAAGAGAGATAGACATATCAAATTTGGTATTTTCTAAAAGCTTCCCAAAATATCAATTTAACCTTATATAAAGTTTCTATTATAAAAATGCAAGTTTACTAGTATATTCCTGGGGAGATAGACATATCAAATTTGGTATTTTCTAAAAGCTTCCCAAAATATCAATTTAACCTTATATAAAGTTTCTATTATAAAAAATGCAAGTTTACTAGTGTATTCCTGGGGATGGCCATATTTCCGAAGCTATTAAAAATTGGATACATCGCATTTAAACTTTTTAAAGATCTTTGATAGATCTTTCGAATTGTGATATAATATACAGGATATTTTATTAAAAAACGTGTATTTTTTTCAAATAATTTTAAAAAACCAATGTCAAATTATTTTTCTGTTGGCAGCATGTTAATCAGCGGAAAAAATACTACAACTTTAAACAAATAAAATACTTCGTATCTCCAATAATAAGTAAATTGGCAATAGTGCCGACTCAAGTTTGATCATGTATTTTGACATTTAAATGGCACCTACAATTTATTTATATCCTTCGCTGCAGAGCAAAAAACTGTTTTGTTGCTATCGAAAGTTAAAAGTAAACAATAAATTATAAAGCAATATTTTGACTTTCCATTTATTTTGATTAAGCTACAGATGTATATTAAATATACAATTTTTGGTTTGTATACAAACGAAAAAAAAATTATAAAACATTTTATTTGTATGTAAAAATGCCTATAAGAGATATTAAATTGCCTCCGAAGTGTTAGGTGAAAATTCCACATCACTATTTTTTGAACAATCGAATGTGTCATTTTAGTTGCGTTACCATGACAATCCAAGAACTTTTGAATTTTTTTCTCCTGGGGTACCCTAAAGTGAATTATAGTGGATTTTTTTATTTAACAAAATCATAGAATTTATTTTAACGCCATGCCTATCATTCACACATATAAATAAAGAAAAGTGTTATTTTCTACCAGTTATCATATATACGACGTACCATAATATGAAAGGATGTAAGGTTTTAGGTTCCTAAATGACATTTGGGTAAATCTACAGTACACAATTATATGTTGGGACTGGAGAAGCAAAAGTTTTTAAAGCATTCGCAAACAAAAGCTAGGTATAACCAAAAAAATCAAAATATATTTTTTTGTACTAACTGTAGTAATATAAATTTAAAAGAGTTAAGAATAATAAAGTTCAAAATATATATATTTGCAACTACAATTGGTAAAATGGAAAATATTTACTTTGTGTTACATTTTTAGTTCGTACCAAAGGCACAAACATAAAATTTAAAGGAAAAATGTGTAAAACCAATTTGGTGTTTAATACCGAATATCAAAGGTGCTTAAATTATTCAAATAATTTTGTTCTTGGTCACGAATATTTAAAGAATCCCTTGCATGCGGCAAAAATATTTTTTTTAAATATTCGAGGCCTTTCAAAAAAAAATATTTAAAAAAGACTTAAGAATAATATTTAAAAACAGGTTTTTTTTCAGAATTATCGGTAATTTTTAACACATTTGTCGTAGTACTCCCGAAAATTTAATCAATTAGTGTACAGCTAGACCAAGCTTTAAGCGGGCGATCAGGGGGCGAGTAATTTTTTAAAACCTTATGAATAAGTGGCTACGCCGGCACTCAGTGCGCTGGCAAAAATTAACATGCAGCCTTCGCACTGCGAAAAATCGCAGTTGTCAAAACATACAGCCAATTAAATGAAGAATCAGATCAATGTTAATATATTTCTGCAATACCTCAGCTCCTGGGCGGTTCTTGGAGCTTGTTGTCTGTCTTCGTATACGTTGTCCCAACTTATATCAGAGACAGGTTGTAACAACTGAAAAGATACCTAAATTTGTTCCTTGCCATTGTATTTTTTTTACCTAACAGATTTTTTTTATAAATACTTTTATTTTGGGTCAACAGGTTCGGTAGTTTATTTACCAGATATGGGGATATTTCAAGAGTGCTGGCTAGGAAACCCACTAGTTGATAATTTGCATTTATAATTATTTTAACATGTTATTTACCTTCCATGTGATTGTGTTAACGAAGTAAAAGCTTTTCTGTAAGGTTTTTCTTTGTTAAATGATCTACAGATCTAAAATGACCATATATTATATTTTTACAAAAATACTTTTTTCTTCATTACCTTTGGGATCTATGGACTGTGTCACTTTCATAGGTATTTAACGCAATAAAAAGTATCACTTTTTCACATTCATACCACAAGGAATGTTTCCATATGGACCTTGAAATTTTTGTCCTGTATTATCAACTGCTCATTTTTTAATTATTTTGGTATTTAAATGTAAAGGTATGATTCTGAGACCGCGGCAGGCATCTAACCGCCCACGCAAGCGGCCGAGCCATTCATATTACCAGCAACGTTACTCGTTACTCCCCAAGGCAAAATAAAATATGAATGGCTTTGCCGCTTGCGTCGGCGGCTTGCTGCCTGCCGCGCTCCTCGGAATCATAGCTTAAGCGTTTGCGTACTTCAAAATAATCTGTATATTGTATATCTGTATTATGTTTTTTTTCCTTCTAAAAACTTTTTTATCTTTTAAACATTTTAAAAAGGTCTGTTTAAAAGGTAGGTATCGTGGATACAGAATTAAAAATTTCTTTGTTTTATGAATGATGGCCCATTCGAATGTTACGGATATTGCATTTCAGCCCCCATTAAGATAACAAGGTTAAACTTTTAGAGGTAGTGGTTATTTGAATGAGATCTGTGGTGGCACCACCTTGTCCGTGTATAAAAGGTATCGTTAAATACAATATTATCTTTATGTACAACGTTGCCGGACCTGGGTCATAACATGCGTTAGAAATCCAAACATCCGGCAATCACGGTACCTAGTACTTAGGCTCCATATAGACCTTCGGGGGCTATTATAAAAAAAATGTCACTTAGTATCGGCCTTTATTAGACAAGGTGCACTGTTTAACGCTGTCTCTGATTTCTTTTTTTTAATTACCCAATTTCACTTTATTCTATTGTCTCCCTTAATAAATAAGTAATATTGTTTTTCTTTTTTAGACGACAAGTGAAAGATTTTCCCCTTCTTCAGAAGAGTTTGAGCAAAATATTAAAGATGATGATACTAGTTCCACAGTCAGTGAGTCAACCATAAAAGAACAAGTTGAATTACTAGATAAAATAGTGAAACTAAATAAAGCTCTTCTTAAACAAGAAGAAGCTCTTACCAAACTAGATACTAATTTAAAAAAATACGACAGAAACAAATTAAAAGAACTACAAAAGGCACAACAAAATGATGAAGTAAACAAAGAACTAACAACACTTAGAACCGACATGGCGAAAAGTGCTTGTGAAATGCAGCATAACGAAATAGTTCTTGAAGAAACCTTGGAAACATTGGAAAAACGAAGAAAACACTTGGAAACTCTCCATCAAGAACTAACAAGTGAAGACCAAGATTATGAAATGCTGCAAGCATTGCTGTATAGTAACATGCAACGAAATAGTCGACAACAAATGGGATACAATAAACATTACCAAACCAAAGAAATGTTGGATACCTTAGTTTAACTTTTTTGTAAATATTTATTGATGTTTTAATTGTTAATTTAATACCAAATATTTTGTACCTAATAGTTTAATTTTTTGGATTTTTTATTAACCAAGTTTGAGCTTTTTGTTAAAATTTAAAATAAATTTAATTAAAATATATTTTTTTTCTTTACTAATACTAATACTTGTTTGATCTACTTTTCATCTGATGCTGGCTTATTTACAGCCCTTACCATTTTCTTCTTAACATTAAATAAAATATTTTTATCTAAGAATGCTAAGGAAACATTTCCAGAATTTAGATATTATAAATTGTTTTTCATTTTACTCCATGCAGTTTAAGATATACTGTTGTCTATGTCTTAATTTTTTTTTCTAAAACTGGAGGTCCTTAAATGGGGGCTTTTTGCCAAAAGTGCTGTAGCCCAGGCTTTTACATAAATGATTACAAAAACAGGCGTATGTCCATATTACCTGATTTTTCCTTTTGTGTTTGTTTAAATTATACTTAAAAGAAATTTATTTTTTAGCAGTAAATGGCTTTTGACATACAACGTGCATGATAAAATGCACCAGGACGATAAAATATCACATTTAATGGTTCTTCTTAAAAAACAAT